>JANSTS010000728.1:0-33121 GCA_026546915.1 Sylvicola fuscatus
AACTCACATACTTTAATGCAATTTACTTTTATGAGGAACAGAGAATTGAATTTTTCTGTATTGACGTAATTTAACAAATGAATCAGTGACAAGAAGTATTAGCTGTTCCAATAATTGTTGAATTTCCAACCACATTTGCCGCCTTACTTCCTCCAAACTGCGAATAGAATCATTGATAGCTCTCCATTGCACATAATTTATAAACAATGATAAATAGAAACAAGCGCCGCTTGGAGTGGGAAGTTGGAGTGAAAACCACGCATTAACAAGATGATAAATTTTCATTTTCCTTGCGTGTGATTTTGTCTGGGGAGAGACCATCGTACACTTGCACGAGTATGAGTGCCATGAGTAATGTCTCATGGCAAATTGGGTATCCTTTGAGTGGACTTTTGATTTCTTTGGATTTATTTTACAGAATTATTTATTTAACACGCTTTGTTTTATTTATAAAAATTACTAACCAAATATACTTTGCCCACTCAATTTGTTGAATTGTTGTATTGTTTGAGTTATAGAATTTTGAATAGATTACAACCAAATTTTAAATAAGCTAATTTTTTTTTGAAGGTATTGACCCTTTAAAGGCAGCCGACGCACAGAATTGCCATGTCCAGTAAACTGCATCGCTACACGCTTGGCAACGTCTTCATGAATCTTAACTCATCTCTACCGAAATCCCGCGCGGCTAGTCGTACATCTTATTTCAGTGCCATTTTATTGTATTACAAAACTATATTTGTTAGAGTATGAAATCTATGTTTAGTGTATATGTATAGTTCAAAATTGTTTAACCACTTATGTAGTTTACTTTTATTTTTTATTTATTGACATCAACATAGTTTATATGATTAGTTTGCGAAATTGTTAGAAAGTGGATAATAAATTGCAATGTCGGAGCACAAATTAATGAATTTGTTTTTAGGTTTTCTTGAATTAAAGAACGGACGTAGTGTTAAGAAAACTTACTTATCGGCGCATTAGTGACTGAAGAACATTGTTTTATTTGCACAAACCAGTCAATGGAGAGGACAAATTCCATCATGTAGGATTACATTAACAAAATCAAAATGTCCATCATTCCCTCTGTCAATTTCACTAAATTGGCGGATTAAAAGAGGTTAACTATTGGCAAGCGGCACAATAAATTGCTTCCAGATATGTGCTCATCGTCAAGTGTGTTTTTTTTGTTATAAACAAATGTTAAAATACAAATATAAATATAATTTTATTAAAAGGAAGTACAACGTCAATATCTTCTTTATCTTCTATAAAATATTTTATGTATGTATGTAAATATATTATTTACTAAAGTAATGTTATTAATAAATCATTAAGTGGGTATGAAAAGCCGAATGAAGGAAACTTGGATATATCACCAAAAGTAAATTTATTTGTTATGTGCAGGGATTTAACACTTTTAAATGTATTTCATGTTTAGAGTGGACCATTTTTTGAAAATGCTGAAGCTCTACAGTTAATTACCCCTCCCATTTCAATAATTTAATCAATAATTCTCAGTAAAAGCCATAAAACACCTAATCACTTCAATTTGTTGCTCCATCATACGACGACGCGAAAACTGACAAAGCGTGACCGGCTTTATAACGGCATCAGAAGGATTCACCGTTGGCAATGGTGCAACCAATCTGCATTCATGAACAAATTTTTAGTTTAGTCGTGCGCTCGAATCAAATTGGTCGTGTCAGTTTTGTTCTCACTTGTGAAATCAGTTTTAATTAAAAATTGTTATTTTACAGTCATTTAATGAATAGGAAATGTTTTATGTGGTTTAAGTATTAATCTTTAAAAAAAAAATTGTCGATCGATGACTTATCACATCTGATTAAATTAAAAAAGAATATTTTCAATTATTATTGCTAAGTTCAAATCAATAGGATGGCAAGTTCCACTTGCTCACTTGACTAAAAAATAGTCAAATGAGTTTTATAGTTTTATTCAAATCAGGCGACACAACGGGAACATTAGGATTTACCGCTAGTGGTTAATTGAAAGCAATTGGTGCGTGTAGTGTACTTAATTAGTGTTATTTACAAGAAAGTGTATTAGTTAAAAAAGTTACAAATAATACAAATGAATCAAATGTATGTGTAAAATGTGAGGTGTCCTGTATGGTGTTTCTTTGTAAGCAAGTAAATACAATTCTTTTCAAAATATTAATAAAATGAACAGAATATAGAAAATATTAGTAGAATTTTGTTATACATAATCATAATTTGTTTAATTTCAGGGCAATGCTGATTGATTGATTCTCATTCTTACGAGCTAAGGTAAGATGCATGCTTTTTTCTCTTAATTCGTATTTGTTTTTTGTTGTTAAAATGTAAGCAGTTGTATAAAATCGTTCAATATTTGAAAACATTTCTGTTTGGACTTTTCTTCGATAGCGAATTCAAGCAATTTACAAAGTCGCCAAAGAGGAACAAAAATAACTAATTGTTTTAGAATCAAAATCATTTTGGCGATGTGTTAACGTTTTAAGAAAATGTTAAATTTTTATGATACTGAAAAGGTGATTTAAAAACCAGCTAAACAATGCTTTAATTATCGTTATTGAACCAAGTTACAAATCAGTTCATAACTAAAAACGCCTGAATTTAGTCACTGCACTTTAGTTGTTGCGATTTTTGATCCTGTTGTGCTTTGCAATGGCTTAATTGTTTGGTTGTATTGATGTTATTTTATTTTACACTGAGTTTTTCTTAAAATTCTCTTGGATTTTCTTCTTGGATCCACCAGAAAGGAACATGTCATATAATTAAAAAAAACAATGTAATTTCACAACTGGTGGCGACAATTGCACATAAAAAATGTTTGGGCGTCTTACAAATCCATGTGGCTTGGCAGTATCATATTCCCAATATTACGTTATTACAATATAATTATTAGTTTGCCTACAAACTTGACGCAAAACAAAAATTGATACAACGAAACTTACCTCTGTTAACGTTGGTAAGTTTTCTGAAAAAGTAAAAAAAAAATTTCATCTGTGAATAAAATAAGTTATCAGTTGGAAAAACATGCAAGAAAAACATTGTAAATTAGAACACCTCACTCATTCATTTATTGATAATGTAACGTTTAAAATAAAAATGTATATAATTTTTGTCGCAAAAAAATCTAACCAATTAATTCACATCTTTGGTGACAATAAATTCAAAATAATCTAAAGAAAAAATAGCCCTTAATGTTATAACAATCTTAAAATATTTGTATCTTAAAGTTAACGCTCAAAAGCTGGTCCGATAATTCGGACGATAATACATTCTAAAACGAAACGTGTTGTTCAAAAAGTTCTCAAAAACTAGAAATTTTACACGAATATTACTAATTTGTTCTTTTGTACTCAAATTCCACAAACGATTAAAAAAATTTGTAAATATATTTCAGACAGGACGATATGGTTTGAGGCACATGCAAATGAACTTTATTGTAACAGGTCACCAGAAACCCTGTTGGAAAAATACTAAACATTTAAAGTAATAGACTCACATTTTTTGTTAACTTTACACATTCTTTGGACATTCTAAAACTAAAGAGATGAGTTATCGAAGACAAGTTTTCAAAACTGATAATTAAAATTGGATCTGCCTAGTTTAATAAGAATATTATTAGTTCACAAGATCGGTGAATGCGCATAAAATTATAGTGAATCCTGCTAAAGAATTGCAAGTGAGTTTAAGTAGATATAAAGCGTTAAAGCGTGATTATTTAATTTTCCTAGAGACTAGTGAGCAATTTTTAAGAGTTTTAGAGTTGAAGAATGGCGACTGGCTAGTATTTCAATTTAATACCACTTTTATATTGCTTCCTTGAATAGACTAACGAGTAACTAGAAGGAATAATTTAACGCAACGTTTTTGAGAAGAAAACGAATTGTCACTAGATTATGTCTTATGGTCTTATAATTTTAATAAATTGCATCTAAATCGAAATGGAAATTTTTTAACAAAATCAATTTAAAAACTAAAATGTTTACAAATTATCGAGTCTTTCGTCAACATGTAATAAAAATCTCTCCCTTAAAACAAATAAACAGAATTTTGGTAAAAAACAAAATATTTAAAAACAAAAAAATTATAATTTCGGAAGACCTTGAGACGTTTTTTATAATGTCGGCGCCAACTTCTAAACATATATTTCAATAGGAAATAATTTACTATCTATTTAGTATTTGTGCATTTTTGTTGTATAAAATTGACGCCTGCATCATAAATATTGCAGCTAAACATAATCTAATTGATCATCTCATTAAATACTATAAGTATTTTGTAAAATGCATGGCAACCAATTACTCAATCACACAGATTTCTAATACTACCGATTGTTCGATAACATAGTTTGGAACGAAAATGGATTTTAAAGTATTTACACCAGAATTGTATCAAAAATTCCTAAGGCCGTCTAGTGACACGTTTATCCAGATACTTGTGAGGATTTGCTATTGCGTGACGGTTTCGGTGGTGGAGTTGGTGGACGACGTTTGTCGTCCAGCAGCGGCGAAACCGGTAGGCTTTTCGTTTCACAATACTCATAATTGTTGTTAGACACAGAAGACATTGATCGCATGTTATTGTTGTTAAAATAGTGCGAGTTCCGCATTGGTGAGCGCATAAAGCCATTGTCCTCGGTACCCAATGGTAAATGACTGTAGTCGGTGCTGTCACGAGCTTTGGCTGGCAGTGGAGGTGGTATGAGTTCTTCATCGGATGTTGTGGAACCAATTGTAACTAAATAAACAAAAATTAGCAACATTGATTGATTAAAAACGTCTGAAACCTACCTATTGAATTTCGGTTACTGTCCTCGCCACCAGACATCGAATGATTGTCACCGAAAGGATACTGCATACTTTTGACGCTGGATACTGACGGAGCTAAGCTCGCCGGTCGCGACGCTCGACGATCTTTTGTGGCGGCCACTGCTTCCGATCGCAGTGGACGCTTTGGTGTGAGTTCTTCTGTTAGTTCGACGACTGGCGGTGTCGGTGGTGCTTGTGATACAATGCTGGCAATCGTTCCGTCGGAACGTTCAGATGGCGAAGTTGACACTATTGTGGTCAGGCTGGACGATGTGTACCACTGACTGTTAGCGGCTGTCGGCAAACTTAACGATTCCCGGTCCAGCTGATTCAAGTGGAAGTTGTAAGGAGAGCAAAAGTTTAAATGCAATGGTAGGCGACAGTAATTGGACATTCACAATTAAGTTCTTCAGAGATATTAAAATTAAAGCGATTTATTAATAAGCATAGGCAACTCACTTTTCGACTGGAACGCCGTTTAGTTTTCTCTTTGGTTTTGGTTTTAGAATCCTTTGTGGCTGACGAGGTCAAAGATGCTCTGGTGGTAACAAAATTCAAAAAATGATGGGAAAAAAACAAACAAGGCAAATAAAAAAACGTTGATTAACATCAAACAAATCGGAATGTAAAAATGCGGCCAACAAAAGTTTGTTGCAAAAATAATGTCAAATAAAACTAAAATTGAAAAAGCTGCCTGCGAAGGACGGTACTTCTGGTCTGAAGGCGTATGAGAAAATATTAAGAGTGTTAGCAAAGAAATCGAAAAGTTATTAGATCTAAGATTATTAGAGAGTAATTAGTATTTAGAATTCTAATTACCTCGTCAGATTGCCGTTAAAGTTGAAGTTTGAAAATGTTGACTTTATGGAGCTTGTCTGTGGCCGACTGCTACTCTGCTGTGTTGATTTGGACAGCCCACTACTGTTGAAAAATTATGCAAAAATGATTTTAAGCGAACAAAAGAAAGGAAAAAGAAAAACTTACTCTGACGACCCCATGCTCGTTTCTGAATGGCGGTTACCCGCGTCAATGGAACCAGGAATCCCAAGTGACATTGGTCCACCCGCCCTGCGGATGGTAACAAAAACATCGCGATCAAATTTAAGGTCGCTACACTTCTTGCCGTATTTCGCCTCGACGCCAGCCTGCATTTCAGCAAAACACTTCTCAAGGCGTTCATGGAACGGCAGCAAATCCGCTGGTACCTTCATGCGATGCACATTCAATGCAATTTCCAGTAACGGTATTTGCGCGGCAATGAGTTCTTTTAATCGTTCAACTAGCAGAGAATCATTTGGATTCTCTGCCAGATACTCGTCGGAGTTATTCAAGAAAGCCTCCTCATATTTGCCGAACCCTCCTTGCACGGCGGGATCGACGATACCGTTAATTTTCATTCCCAGTGCTTTCACGTCAAGTCCAAAATCATTTCGATGCGCTATAATTAGGTCTCGAATTGCTTTATTCGTGAGCTCCATTGTCTCGATGGCATGCTCTAAGGGCGAAACTTTAAATGTTTCCACAGATTCTACAGGAAACCATCGCAAAATACCCGGCAGAGGATCGGCAGTCGTCACAATGGTGCGCTCCAGCCACAAACTACCAACGTTGTTCATGTTGCCGTGTAGAGGTCGTGAGAATTTAAATGTTTTTACATTGTTCCACTGATAATACTTGACAATCGCCGGAGCAATAATCTTATCACGCAATTCAGCCGCATCATCGCCAATTATTGGTTCGACACAATTTATTTGTATGAATTGACCATCACATTGTGTGATTTCTGTTCCGGGAGTGGTTAGCGTTTGCATTAGCTCAGCGCTGGGATGCTGAGTTAAGATGCGCGTGCAAAAGTCACTCAGACGCTCATATTCTTTGCCGCGATACACAAAAACTTTGTTGCGTAGGAATTCTGGAAACTTCAGACCGTAAAATGCAACGCGAAAGTATTCGCATTCGTGGCGCAACTCCTTGAGAATCTTCTCAAAAAAGCCCGCCATCTTTCTGTGTATTACACTGAGTCCAATGTAATCGAATACCTCCAGTTCGTACTGAATGGCCAGTTCTTTGCACATGTCAATGGCACACTCCCACATCTTTCCCTTATCAAAATACTCGATAATCTCGTTGTAGAGAGCTTCCTTTAGGTGTCGATGTGACTGACAATTGGGATGGCGATTGGAACGTAGCAACTGCGATAAGTGAGTTCCGTTCCACAGCAGCAGATTGCTGTGAAGCTTCAATGTAAACGCAGCTTCAGCATAATTATCAAATTCCATGTGAAGATCACACAGTTTATTGACGTAGCGAATGTACATTTCTTTGCGATTGACCTTTGAATAGAACTGCAACAAACTAACAGTGCAAGCCATTCGGTTTTCTTTGCTCTCGTCGTTTATGATGCAACGATATTCTAACAGTCGCTCCAACAGCTTACTCGCCATTGCAACAAAAGCAACTCCATCCACACGAAGAGTATTATGTTCGGCACACAAATTCGTCATAATCTCACTAAAGAGCCGTCGATAGTCATCATCGCCCCTGCCTCCCTCCACCAGAAGATCCATCTTCTCGATAAGCTCCTTTTCGAACTCGCCAAAATTTCCTTTGTAGTGCGTTGTATTCCGCTTTGTATCACCATAACTTTCGGCAACATATTTCGACATGTAGTACTCACACTGCATCATATCAAAGAAGATCGGTATGGTGGCTTTCCGCAGTTCCTCCTCGGGTATGAGACTCATCTCAAGAATGGGGCCAATCAGTTGCGGAACAAATTGTGTTTTGTGCTCGCCCAAATTGTACCACATTCGACAGATAAGGCTGGCTGTCTCTTTGCGGATGTCTTTGTATTGCGCCAGAATGGTTGCCCTCTTGTTTTCGCTAAAGGTTTCCACCTGAAGTGCGGGCTGAATTAAAAACGCAATGGAGCAGTGGAAGAAATTGGACCAGACTTGTTCCTCGAACGGATTGAAAAAGTGTTTCATTATAAAGTCAGCGAATTGCCGCAAACTACCCAGAATCACCTGATTCTGGTACATGATCATGTTTAGCCAATCAGCGGGGAACACCGGCTTTGACACAAGATCCTTAAATACCAATAGGATTTCAGTCAGGAAGTCTTGCAGATCGAAATGTGTACCGAAGTGATTAATGTAGGTTGTGTAGTGAGTTGTGCGCATGATTTGAAAGATTCCCAGCATAATGGCCACCAGATTGCCCACTAGTGGATTGTCACGATCCATCGCTATTGATGTTTGGATGACGGTGCGCAGCAAATATGTCGTTATTTCATTGATGTCATTGTCAGTGTTTCCAATATCTTCGCGGTGTAGGAGCTCTAAGATGTTATTCATCACATTGACACATTCAGCTACCTAAATTATCGATTGTGGATTATTTTTGAGAGGAAAAACCATCAGTAAAGTGTTTAGCGTTTATAGAATATTTTAAGACAGCTTCAGTGAAATGTTAGATACCAAAAAAAGGACAATAAGGACGTCCATGTAATGACAATCTGAAACCATTTTCAGTGTTGAATGTTAATTTGTATCAAAAGCAAATGAAATTGATTATTGTAAACCGCTTCCAAATGGCGTTCTTTGTTGAAACTGGTCACGAATGGAACGATGTTAAGTTCATAATTGATTTTAGTAAATTAAAATGTTCCAACACCGTTAGAAAAGCAAATGTTTTCACCTGCAAACTGCTGGTTTTGTTTGGCAGTGGAATATTTTTGAAAATTTAAAAATCTTAATCTCTATTTAAGAAAAGCATAACAATCACTCTTAATAAAACTTATGGCTTAAAAAAAAAAATTCAAAAAAGTCGCTAAACTTTAAGTCAACAAAACACAACAAACAACATTTTCTGCCAATACATAAAGCAGCATTAAAAATTAGCAAAGTTATCAGAAGCGCAAATATACATTGAGCAATTTCCTAATCAATCCAATTGCGATGTTTGTTACCACACAGAATATTGATAATTAACAAAAACACGTTTGTTAAACAGTTTAAAAAAAATATATGATAACGACGTAAAATACCTTCGTTTTGGCGGTTGTTTCGCGTGTGTGCAGATGCGATTTCGATTCACCCAACACTTTGGCGGCTTTCGTCAAATTCTTTTCTTGTTGCCAAATATCAAACATCACATCACCCTATACGACTCCGTTTTTTAATACGTTCGATTTAGAAATTTGGCAGAGATCACACAAACAGCATATAAGGTATCACAGTTGGTAAGCGATAAAAGGACGTGGGGCGGAGGTAAATAAAACATAATTCAAAGTTTCGTTGCGAGTTGATTAGAGGACCCAAAATTAGGGAGGAAGAAAAAAAAACACAACTGAATTAATAAAAAACAAGGAACACAAAAAATATATAATGAACGTGATTAATGGGCGATTTGCCCATTGTTCTGTTCAAATATTGATACAAAAAAAATCGAATGTTTTGGCTCATCCACAAATTAAAACATGTAAACAACAAAACATTAAACATATATTATTTAGACATAACAACATGACAAACATGCTACATGACATGGAGACTGAACGTTTTTTGTTAGATGTAAGTGTGATATTCGAAAGAAATTTGCATTGGATATATTTTCAATAATTTTTTTTTTCATTTTTATAATTAATTTTATACAAATTGAATATCTTCAAGTTAACAAAAAAAAATCGTTGATTTGTTACTTAAATCAGTCTCATCCAATGACAAAAGCACATCGCACCCCAGTGCGACACCACAATTAATCTACAGGCCGGACAAAACAATCTACGTGGAAACAACACAAATTAACAACATGAAATAATAACAAACAAAGAGGAGGCAGAATTTTGCGACCTCACAACGTGCAACAGTAACATAAAGATGAATCGTGTTAATGGAGTAGGGAAGAAAGCGATTGAAGTGCGCAAATACTCAAGACATTGTGCGAATCAAAGTCGTCCAACTTACCTCTAATGATTCGTGTTTGAAAGAGCACATAAGATCATAGTTAATGTTCAATATTCATTAATGCATATCAATAATCATGCACACCAACAAAAGCGCAGCAACATTCAGCTGAGAGGCAGAATATGCGCATAATTCGTGCATAAATTCAAACGATCGTGACGAAAATGTATGTATAAAACGATGATTGTGATGTAAATCGGTGACGAATGAATCGAAATAAAACGCAAGACAACACAGCAAAAACATAAACATAAACATATAACAACAGTGAGGGTGGGACAAATGCACGCACAAACATAAAGCCAAAACAAAATGTCAAAAAAATTTTGCGTTTATAAATTCAAATGGACTAAACAATTAAAAGAAAGTGACGTACCTCTTCTTTGCTCTCCAGCTTATCTTTGAGTTGCATGCAAAAAAGCGGCAGCAGAACATCTCGACATTGCGGTAGTTTGAATAGTTGAGAATCGACCAGCTCTTTAATGCACAACATTTTTGATTGAGTCAGCCGTCCGGACGGTATCTTTCGGATTATGTCCGCGATTTGGCGACTCAGCAAGGTTGGATCGTACACTTCCATTAAATCAGTTGCGATTACATGTAAGTACTTAAGCAGTGCGCCTTGTGAGCGAAGTAGAAGGTTGGAACCAGCCACCAAATCACAAAAAGATGTGAGCAATTCTTGAAATATAAATTATGTTTAGTTTGGACACTGGTCAGACATTGGCAATTATCCTACCTTCAATGCTGGCTTCAAAACTATGCCGATCTCGCTCATCATTCAATTTGGCAAATAAAATTCGCGATTTAATGATAAACTTCATGATGTATTGAAGATTTTTGGTAATTGGATACAACTCTTCCGACAGATGCGTTTCTTCGACAGCGTCAGCGGACTTCTCGTTCGTTGTTTTATCACCAATAGCTTTGCGGATGTAATACTGCAGGACCGTTATCAATTTGCCATACGCCAATGTGGCTGAGAAACAGTCTTTGATGTAAAAATCCAGAACCGACTGAAAGTGCTGGTACTTTTTGTCGGACACGATCTCAATCAAGCGGATCAGACACTTGAACACTAGATCGTCGTATTTGACTGGGTCGTCGTTCTGCACAAGTATATTAAACAAGGCGTCCAGAATGTCTTGCAAAAACTTAACTACTTCCTCGTCGTTGACATGCATCAGTGCCACTAGTGAGTCGTTAAGTGTTTCTTTGTGTGACGCCCAATTAAGTAGTCCCAACAGATGGACGTCCTGAGTCAGCTTGGTGCTGCACAAATTCGTCTCAATTGTAAATGAATCTTTGGGCGTCAGTGTCAACCCGTTGGCCGAGGGTTTGCCCGACACCTCTTTGACATGTGACGGCAGACTCAGATAACTCAGTTGTGTGTCCTTTTCGTATTTCTTGTAGTCAATCTTATAAACAGCCAATTGATGTTTCTCCTGTGGAAGTGTTGTACCATTGCTCTGCATAAGACGCACATATGACAATGCAAACGGTTTCTCAGATCGATCTTTCGTCTCGTTTGAGCTTCGATGTTTAAATGTAAAACGAAGATGGCACTGTTTGAATTCTTCAATTGGCACTTGAATCTGTTGCAAAATGAAATGAATTAAAATCATTCAATTAATGAATATTAAACAGAGACTTGCCTTAAACGTTTCATTCCACTTTGGTTTGTCTTCGTGATAATAAATGACTGATTTGTATTCATTGGCTGTGTCGGAACCAGCTCCCAGTGTTATCACACCCGAAACAATGCCACCTTGTTCATTGCACACTACCATATTGACCTCAATGTTTTTGTCGCTGGTTTTCGACCCCTTCGAGAATTCACCATTGACGAGTGTTAGATACAAGTCATTGCGAACATCGCCCGGAAGAATCACTTCCGGGAATCCCATTTTACGTGCGAATGCCACATTTCCGTGGTATTCATCCTTTATCTGTAACAAAAACAACTATAAAGTTACTTATTCTGACGTTAATAAATCCAAATTTTGACTTACACTTTTAATATCGCCATGCAGCAGTTCAACTGTTACCGCCAGTTTGGAATCAATTTTGCTTACGTCTTTATTTAGCACTAATTTGCGAAGCGTGCTATCTAGACTATCTTTCTCGCATAAAATAAAGGGCAAATCTAAGCTGTTCTTGAAGTCATCTGGCTTCTTAAGAACTGGCGTCAAATCAATGGCGGCCACTCCGAATGGCCGACGCATCTGCAGATCATGTCCAGTTCCTCCGCTGCTATTACTATTTAGACTAATTTGTGAGTTTTTCTTTGAGTTGGACTGCAGTACTTGACTGGAGACACTGCTGCGACGAGTCTCAATCTCTTTCGTAATATCCATGGCGCATCCAACGCGCACCACATAGCATATGAGGAACACTTTATTGCGGTTCAAGTCCTGACTGCTAAGGTCAGTGAAAAGGACACGGTGGTTATTGAATTCGTCTAAATTCCTGGCCAGGCCCTGCCATCCCCATTTGACAACGTAGTTCTCAGTGATTGCCTTCATGGTGTCGCCATCGTACAGGGTCAGCAACAAGTCTGAGTCACCTTGAAACTTACAGACGAATGCGTGCACATCGACCATCAGATTGTGCGAGTAGCGATTCATTGTCCGCGAAATGCGATTCTTGTTTTGTGTTGAGGACTGCAGCAAAGAGTATCAAATTATATTATTGCATTTGGAATAGTTATTCAAAATAGTATAATTAAATAAATCTAATTTTAATTCAATAAGCATAGAACAGGAAAAGAGAATTTATGCAAAAGTGCACTTGCTTACTTGCCAATTAATTGAAAGAATACAATTGCAATCCAAAGCTGATAAACTTACTCTCTTGATGCGGTTGACAGCATTTAAATGATGTTGATACAATGCAGTTGTCGAAATGGTGTTGGAGGCGAGCACATTGCCGCTGTCATCGCGCACCACCATATCCAGACCTAGCAGCACATTTCCGGTGTCGATTTCCGATGTGGCTCGCAGTTTGATTTCGCGCATCTCGTCCACCGGTAAATTGCCAGATAGTATTTGCGAACGCAATCGAATTAACTCGTAGATTTTGTTTCTAATTGGTTGAAACTGTATGTGATTGGTTAGGTAGAATCGTTTAAAGAGATTTCCCCATTCACGTAAGACTGTCGTGATTTCTTCGACAATTTCAGAACGCTTGATGACATATTCGCCCTTTTCCAGGCGGGATTCAACTATTTGGATGTAGCTTTTCGGGAAAATGCCAAACGTCGATTTGTCACTACAAATTTAAAACGAATGGTTTATGTTTATTAACTCTTTTTACAAAATTTATGAATTTACCATTTATTGTATCCGTAATACCACTGCCCAGATTCATTCAGTATTATCACTGCATCGCCAACATCAAGTGTCAGACGTTTTGGCTTGTCTGCTTGTGAAAAGTTGTTTTTTGCTGAGGGGAGAATTAAACACACGTTAGATAAAATAAAATAGCATAAATAAATTGCTTCAGAGGTTGGCTTGGGGTTGGTTAATTGGCAGCACAAGGTCGTTGGGAATGGATGCTAATCAACGCTACCCATTTCTCATGTACTGAGTTGTTATAAATATCTCTGATTTCCAGGAATCGCCTTAAAACTTTTAAAATAATGAGAATAAAAATTTTTATATACAACAATTTGTATTCGTGCCAGGATTTATCTAAGGCAAAGCTTGGCACCCGTTTTTTGGTGTTTACATGACGAAAGTTGTTATCACAAAAATTTACTCGCGAATAACCACAACATGTTAATTCTTACATAATCTCTGTAAGTCCGACACATTAACTAAAATGTATTTAAAGACGCCCGCTTTGTCAATATGAATTAGTTGAATGTCTTTGAGTTTACAAGCCATACTTGACGACTTTCCACAACAATTTTAGTAAAATATGTTGTTACAAATGTTTTATTCAACTGATATCTACAAAGGTTAATCAAAGTTTAATGTAAGTCCAAATATGGCAGAGAACATTTATTATCTCAAAGATAAAACTCAAGAAATTCGATATGTAATCCTTTTAAAACTTTGTTGTGAACTTAAAAAGAAACATTTGAACATTTGCAAAGCAGTTGTGGGTGCCTTAATCACAGCTTTACAATTCCTACAACAACGAAAACACAATTACCAGCTGCACGCCAAACGAATTTTCCTTATGACAATATTTTTCTAACGTTTCAAGTATGCAAATGCATCACCACACAAGATAACCGACTTTTGTTTAGACAATAAAAATATTATTCAACTTTGGGTCACGCAACTCCCGAGCGTACTGGTGAGTCTCCTCGAGTCTGGACGCAGCTGTGGGTTCAGTCGAGCCGCTCGCAAATAAGCGCATGTCAAGTATTTTGCATAATCGGTGTTATCACACTATCAGCTCGTCTGGCTGATGCTGCAACATTTAAATTCGCGGCTCCCCCACAGTTCGCGAGCAACAAGTCTCACCACACAAGCGTCCAATAGAAATACAGTTGGCCGCCGCGACGCGACGCGACGTGCCGGGGGGCGAACAGCCTCCCAACAACATTTGTGGAGAATTTCTAAATTGTTTCTTCCTGCCCGAGTGTTTAGACGTCCGCCTGATTCGCAGCCGCACTCTCGACCATATCTGTGTCAAACAAATGATAACGCGCTCAGAATTGTCCAACAGTGTCACTCCGCCCAGCCTATCTGTTTGTGTTTCAATATTTTTTTGGGAAACGATACAATAAACATTGGAAAACGTGAATGGTATTAGGGTCTATCCGATAAACAAACACCTCGCGCTCATCCAAAAACGTCTAACCCAACTGATGTGACGTTGTCTATGTTTGCTGTCTCAATTATTATTGTAGGTTGTGGCTGTAAGTTGGATGTTTGTTAGGGAAGCCAAGCGGCAGGCCCGAAAGGAAATCAAAAATTGGGCGATAGAACATTTCATGGCGGTGGGACCCAGCCAATGTTGACGTGATTGCGGCTGAAACGGTAGTGGCAAGGCGACTGTGTACTTTTTGACGGTTTTATTAGGCGGTGAGTTGCCGCTCGCTGACTTGGTCTGGCAGCTGCTGGCTGTTTATTTAATTATTGATACCGAATATTATGAAGTGTCAAGCTCACTTGTTGAGTTTCTCAACTCATGGATAAGATTCGCGGATAGTAGTCAGTAATGTAATGAAAGATAAGATAAGAAATAGGCAGCTTGCAATGTTACAGTGACATTTGAAGGCCGTAAACAAATTGCAGTTTTTTACTTTTATTTAAGCGTATTCATTTAGCAAGGATCTGAATTCTTATGTTTCAAAGTCTATAACTATGGGTATCTTTAAGACATTAAAGATCTGAAAGTGATGATTAAACCTTAAAGAATGCCGTAAACTGTGAAGAAAATTCAGCTGAAGTACACAAAGTGGCACGCGCTTTTTATGTTTGATGTTTATTTTATTGCACCTGGTTTAATTTGTGCGCTTGTTTAATTACCTGCGTTACAATGAAATTTTCATATGTGAATGTACTTATTTGACTGATCTTTTTATTTTCGTTAAATATTATACTTAAATCTAATCTTATATAACAATTGGACTTTGCAACATGAAATTCACTCATAATTTGTGACATTTCCGTCGTTCATTATGCTAAATATACATTTATTCACAGCATTAATTACATCCAGTACTATCTGGTTCTGATTGCGTTGACTCTGTACTTTTGAACAATTAGATACAAAGTTTAAGGAACTGCGAATTGGTTTTGGGCAGAAAAGTTCTGAATGAATTTTTTTCGTAAATAGAAGATGAAATATCAAGGTCATAAAATGTCCTTCAACTGAATTTTTAACAACAATTTTCTTCAAAAACAATTAAATTTGTTCAAAATTTGCTTCAAAATGAATATTTTCAAAAATTGACCTTGAATCTTAGAGATTTTTAAATATTTCGAAAGCCTTTCAAGCTGATTAATAATCGTTGACTATTATCAAATACAATTTCCATAAAACGTGACACCAAAATGCGGGTCATAAAGAAGAAAGACAAACCATTTAAATAGATAGTTTGATAAACAAAATAAATTAAAAAATTCAACGACCTTTGTCATCGATCGATCGAAATTCATTTGACACTAAATCACATGACGATAACATTAAATGGAAATTCATTAGCGGTGAGCATGCATATTGAAGCCGTTACTCATCTTTGTTTTTTTTTTATGAATGAACATTTAAAACCGCAGGCAATAACATAAAAGCTTTGCTATTCTGAACAATAAAGACCATTCCAAATTGGCCCGCATTTTGATATAAAATCGGAGACTAGCAATGAGTAATGACGTCGATTTTCATTGTACATAAGTTGGGCGACGCGTCTTGGCCGGAGCCGCTGTAAAAATTAGCTGGAAACGCGAATGACTCATATCTACTGTTCAAATGTTGAGCGATGATGATTACATGTGTGGAGAGCGCCATTTATCATTGAAAGATAACTTTTGCCAGCATCATAAGATGCGTCTTGATAGTAATTTACGATTACCAGCCACTTTGGGTAAGCAGCTATTGTTTTTATGCGTAGGTATTCCGTCACTTGATCGACGAACGTGCACAATTTTTATAATTATTGTGAAAAAAAAATATTTGCGGCGCATTTAGTCGCTGTTTTGCAATGGGATTGGCACAACCAGTAAACGTGCACTCAAGTGAATGACGGAATATGAAGAGACGCAGTTCACTGGTGTGTGGCAGTTACTTAACAATTTCGGTCCAAGGTTAAGAATTTTTTATGGTAAAGTTGAAAGCTGACTCTGAGATTCAACGGTCTTTACTGCCCATTTAAAAATATGCCCGCTAATATATGTAAGTGCATTATTTTTATAGAACGCACTACATAAAGCGTCTTCTATAAATAGAAGCTATGTGACTCTTTACAATAAACATATGCATTCCGACATGAATAACGAAAGATAGCGGCTGAGATGAAGACATCCATCGAAATGGAATCACATTCAATCAAAGCGAATATGAGGGCTCTCCGCCCGATGCAGTCCAGCTGTCTTAATTTCAACAGTGGATGCCACGGGGTCGTCCAGAAGTCAGAACGCGTGCTCCATCCGATCGATGTTAATTGCTTGTATTTAGTGCGACGTCTGACACTTACAACACAATTTTATCGCCTAACTCCAGTCAAATTGTTATCTCAAGTTGTGGCATGTAGAGAAAAGAAATGTGAACGGCTGTGGCGCAGAGTACGTCCACTTTTCCCACTTTATTTGATAACACGAATTTATTATTTTACTTCCACGTCTTGACCTGCAGTGCAAATCTCTAGTAATTTGGCGTCAAACCAGTAATTTCTGGGGCAGTTCAAACAAGTCTCGTGTCATACCGAAAATTCTCCACTCGATTTACTGGATAACAATAGAATCTATTGTTGAGTGCACACCTGAGTGCACAGGTCTTAACATTTGCTAAAGAACAGCAAACCCATTGGTCCATTCACATGACATAATTGCCATTTATAAAATCAAGACAAGAGTCGGATAATTCCCAGAAGGCCCAATCTGCTCACAGCGGTGTCCACTCGCTTCTCAGTGCTTGGGAGTGACGAATACAACGTGATGCATGAAAATCCAATCGGAATGACACGATGTGAGCAAGTTGGCGTGTGACAAAGAGCGTCGAGCGCGGAAAATAGATATATTCCCCCGCAGAGGTTAGCGCGCCGAATCCGCTCGGGCTTTCCCCAATTACATCAAGGGTTGCAGGCACAACAAACTGACAACCACACGGCCCCAAAAACGTAAACAAATCAGTTCACCTCGATAGCAACCGGTTTTGCCACTCATTTGGCAGACGCGATTATGCATTTTTGACCTACCAATTCCATAGTGGCAATTTTTGTTGCCGTCCTCTAGGACGGACCTCCACACAGTCATCGTTTTGTGATTTAGTTTCTTCTCTTTTGCCTATGTATTGAACTGGCTTATTCTTTTGCTTTGCACATTTATTAATTCACTTGCACATTTTTGGACACACACTTCCTATGAACAACACTCTTCGGCCACTAATTCACGGAGATTTGTTGCATTTTGAAACAATTAAACATTTTTAATATGCAGACGAAATACTTGTCTAACTGCACTCCACGAATATTGTCAATTGACTCATACAGACATTTTGTTTTTGTGAAACTCGAGCAACTCAACATCGGGAAAACTGGCAACAAGGCAAGATACAAGTACAGTTTGACACTTCATATGTCATATATGCGATAGTCGCGACTTGCGACATATGCATTTCAAGTTGCAGAAAGTCATAAAAACAGGGTGACATAATCTTATAATCAATCAATTGAAGAAAGTTAATTTTTATTATTCATTCAATTATTTACACTAAACTGACTTATATGTTTCATTTTGCATGGCAACAGTTGTTTTTCTCTTTCTCTCTAAAACATAAAATTTTTAACGAAAATAAAGTTTTAAATTAAATATAAATTCGCCAGATTGTTCTAAATCCCGCATTTCCTAAAAACAAATATCTAATTAATTCTATTGGAGTAAAATGTTAAGGAATTATACAATCAATGTTTGAAAGCGCCTTTGTGAATTGATATTCAAACACCTTGTATGTGGACGCAGCCAAATCCTCGGATATTCCACTGAAGCGCCTTGAAACCTTGTGCTTGTCAAACAATTTCGTAAGTGCGCCATAACTGTTTGTTGCGATTTTGAATCACTTGTGTTTTTTTTTGTGATTATATTACGAAATTACGACAAATTCTTTGTCTTTCCTGTGGTTTTGTGAGTGCTAACATTTTGCATGCAATAAAAAGTGCAAGTAAATTGAGAAGAAAATTGGTGGAATTGTAAAGGTAACTGTGATAATTATTGAGGTTATGTTAAGCAGTTTTAAAAAAGCGACTATTTCAGCAAATTTCACAATTGTGACGAAATGTTTAACGGCGCAAAACCTGGATTCGGGCAGACATCGACAACGCCCAGCTATGGCTACAACAACACAACAACGTCAAGTCTGTTTGGTCAAACAACGTTCGGTAAGCCAGCAACACCTGGTTTCGGCCAGACGCCCGCTTTTGGTCAACAAAATACGTCATTGTTTGGAGCACCACCAAATGCCGCTGCACCCCAAACGACTGGTTTGTTTGGATCGAATGCATCAACATCATTCGGCCAACCTGCAACCACTCAGAGTGGCTTTGGATCATTTGGTGCAGCCGTACAACCGACGCAGTCATTATTCGGCGCTCAACAACCGGCCCAACAGACGCCACTTTTTGGTCAAGCAGCAGCGCCGTCTGCTTTTGGTGCAGCTAAACCGGCTGGCTTTGGGGGATTCTCTCAGCCCACATCGTCACTTTTCGGACAATCTGGACAGGTAAATGCCCAGCCCGGCAACACGGTAGCTGGAGTGGGTGCAACTGGCTTCGGTGCATTCAATCAATCAGCTACTGGCGGTGGGTTGTTTGGTCAGAATACTTCCGCGTTCGGTCAGACGCAACCGACTGGCACCAATTTGGGTACTTCGATTGCAAAGTTCCAACCATCGCCCGGCACTGACTCGTTACTGAAGAATGGAACTACTACCAATATCAGCACAAAGCTGTATTGCGTAACTGCTATGAAAGAATATGAAACCAAATCGCTGGAGGAGCTGCGAATGGATGATTACTTGGCCAATAGAAAGGGAGCACAAGCCGGTGGCAGCCTCTTCGGTATGCAAAGCTCTGCACAACCTACTGGTGGTTCCATGTTTGGAAATCCACCAACATCGCAGGCTACGACTGGAATGTTTGGTCAGCAGCAAGAGAATAAAAGTATTTTTGGCAATCCAACGATGAATAACAGCTCTTTCGGGCAGACAACAACTTTCGGTGCCACACAGCAGCCACAACAAGCTAATAGTTTGTTTGGCAAACCATTTGCAGCCACCGCACCCACAACAAATTCGTTCACTGGATTTGGGCAAGCTAACACTACAGGTGGCAACTTGTTCGGTCAACCAGCACAAAAGTCGTTTGGACAAACAAACAGTTTGTTTGGACAACAACCAGCTACGTCTACAGCCACATTTGGCCAGACAACCACTCCAGGATTCGGCTCAACATTTGGACAACCGGCACAACAGCAGACATCCTTGTTTGGCACACCAGCGACTGGTGCTGATAAACCGGCTTTTGGCATGGCATCAACTGCCAACACGTTCGGCTTTAATACCAACACCAACAATACCAGTGGAGGACTTTTTGGGCAAAAGCCCGCCGCGACCTCGTTTGGCACTGCACCAGCATTTGGAGCTGCCACAACTGGCGCTAACACTTCGGGCGGATTTACCTCATTTGGTCAGCCAGCCGCAAGTACTTCTTTGTTTGGTAATTCATTCAACAAACCTGCTCAGCCAACATTTTCTGGGTTCGGTACTAATACCTCGACGCCCTCAATGGGCCTTGGCCAACAAGGAGGTATGTTTGGAAATACCGCAAACAAACCGGGGGGACTCTTCGGTACATCTGTGTTTAATAATTCCACATTTCCTAATACATCTACCATGGGTGGTGGACTCGGGGCTCCACTAATGGGCGGTGGTGCACAAAATAATGGATTGGGTCAAAGCCAGCCGAATAATTCGATTCATCAACAAATTATTGTTGCCACTTCGCCGTATGGGGAGAATCCGTTATTCAAAAATTTCAAGTCCCCAAGTGAATCTAACGAAGAAGCATTAAAACCAACGAATCCGACCGCCCAAAAAGCTATTTTAGAGTCAGCTTCGAACCATTTCAAAGTATCCGCAAAGGGAGCGGCAAATGGTGTGCGTGTCAAGCCAATAGCTTCGATGCAGTCGTCCAAAAAGTCATTATTTGAGGGTTTAGAAGAGGATGATCCCAGCGTAGAAGTCAGTTTCAATACTAAGCCAAGCGCGAAACGGCTGATCATTAAGCCTAAGCCAGGATCTAACTCTCAACGTGGTAGCTTAAGTCGAAGCGTAACTGAAATAACATCTGAAAACAACAACAGCGCTGTGGCGGATGAAAGCTTTAACCAAAAGATTCCCACGTCACAGGATCAGATGGTAGCAAACACTGAAGCTGATACCAGTCGTCGTGTCTCATGGCTTCGTTCGAATCCATTGAACAAATTGAAGGAGAATAATAAAGATGCCAATTACATTACATCTCTCGACAACACGATGAAAGAACTCATCTCTGAGCCGATTAAGCATAGACAACTTTCCACCATTGCTGATAGCAACGACAACAGCCTTAATGAAACAGCGTTCTTGCAAACTTCAGGATACGAACGATCTGTCGAAGAGGAGTCAGGCTCGGGTTCACCAACAGAAGACGCTAACAGTTCACCGCATCCAACTGGCATTGTTCTCAAAAGACATGGATACTTTACCATTCCTACGTTAGATTTATTAACAAAATATGTAAAAGATGATGGCACCTGCATAGTTCCCAATCTTACAATCGGACGTTATGGCTACGGCAACATTTACTATGATGAGCCCCTCGATGTAGCGAACGTCAATATTGACGATAATGTATTCTTCCGGCATCGCCAAGTAACTGTTTATCCAGACGATGAACATAAGCCTCCAGTTGGTAAAGCACTGAATCGCAGCGCTCAAATCACTTTAGATCAGGTGTGGCCATTTGACAAGACCAAAAACGAGCAAATAAAAGATGAACAGCGTTTGATTAAAATGAAGTATGAGGAGAAACTTCGTCGCGTTTGCGAGCGCCATGAGACTACATTCATTGAGTATCGTCCATTAACAGGCAGTTGGGTATTCCGTGTTAACCATTTTTCGCGATATGGTCTCAGTGACAGTGATGACGATGATGAGGAAGTGCCGGCTACTAAAAGTGACCCAAAAAAGGCCAAACTTAATTTATTGGAAAAAAATAAACGCTTGAAGGAAACGGAGATGGCAGCAAAGAATAAGCTAACTCCAATCGCGAAAAAAGCAGCTGGCGTTACAGCTGCCAGCACGCCCATCTTAAACTTGGATCAAAGCGCCATGGGAAAAAATACCAGTGCCATTTCTGATGCAGATTCCTTCTATCAAGGCCAACATCAGCTCCACAAAAGTTTAAGCACTCAAAAGAGTCCACGTCATGGAACTGCCCAAAGTCCATCTGCAGCTAATGCCATGGATGTCGGTGTCGATCCGCATAAGCTTCAGCTTATGAAAGCCTCTTTCTTTGCGATTGATTTTGACGATGATTCTATGGATTTGGATCGTCCACCCTCTCCTGATCAAATTGTGCCAAGCTGTCGTGTCGCAGACTCAACGGCAGCTCGCAACCTGGCGAAGGCGTCTACTTTGTCAGCACTTTCACAATTTTCATCATCTTGTTTTGACATGAACGAAGCATCAACAATCACAGCTGCTCTGGGCAAAAAGCCTGTCCAGGAATCATATGCCCTTGCTAAAGCTAAAAAACAACAGGCGCCTCCAAAATTTATTTTGAAGCCTAAAATCGCTCCCATCCGTATACCAAGAATTTATTTGCCGGCTGGAGATTCTGTTGTATCGAACATTAAGTCTAAATGCGTGTCCGATGCGGCATTTTTCCAAGGAAGACGCTTCAAAATTGGATTTGGCCAACAGAACACCTTTTTCTTGTTGAACACAGTGTCTTGTCACAACGAAGAAATCGCAGGAGATCGTGATTGGCGTGAAATGTTTGCCGGAAGAGGCGTCGGTGATACATCGGACTCACTTCTAAGTCACATTCAAATGAAATCTGTCGAGGCAATTAAAAACTTTGATGAATCAATCGTGAAGCATCTTCTTATTCAGCTGAAAGCCACTGAGAAGGTACAGGAAACCACTGGGAGTTGTCCGCACTTGAAATGCAATTCTGACAATGTCCAGAGCACATTGGCTGAACACCGGAAATTGGCGGACGCGCAAACACGGCTTGGTACCTCTCAGCAGTATGCCAGCAATGTTTGGGCTCTTTGTGAGGCATTATGGGGCGATCATTTTATAGTACGCCCAGATGACCCACAAAGTCATGCCAACGTAATGGGACGAAAGACTTTGCTTTCTGAATGGTTGGAGCAGAGCGTCAGCGCAAAGGATCAGCCAAGTAGTATCCAAGCAAAAGCCAACACTTCCTACATGGATCAACTTATGAAGATGATTTACAGTCACAAAGTCGTTGACGCTTGTGAATTCGCCATTTCCAATGCTGATGTGAACTTGGCCATGTTGTTGTCGCAAGCCTCAAGCGGTCCAGTTGTGCGTCAGCTCATCCAAAATCAATTGGTGTCCTGGGAGGAAGTTGAGGCTGACAAATTTATTCATCGACAGCGTCTAAAAGTGTTGATGCTAGTTGCAGGAGTGTCACTTTTGCCGCACACATCAAATGGACCGGTAAATGTGTTTGAGAAAATTGACTGGCTAGAGTCTTTGGCGTGCTGCTTATGGTACCTGTGTATGCCGACGGCGTCCATTACAGACGTCTTGCTGGAATACGAGAAGGCATTCCAATCTGACGAATTGGAGGCTGCTTCTCCTTTGCCACCATACCTTTCTGAATATCGTCTGGTAAATCAGAAACAAGTTCATGACCTACGCTTCCATTTGCTGAAGTTGTTTTCGGAGCGCAGCTACCCACTGGAGGCACTTTTTAATCCAATTTGTCATACAAGTGACCCAATGGATTTCAGACTCAGCTGGTTTATTTTGCAAATTTTGGAAGCCCTTGGGTACCACCATTTAGCCGCTTTCCGTGAGTGCCAATTGCACCTCTCGTTTGCGAATCAGTTGGAAACACATGGATTATGGCAATGGGCCGTCTTTGTGTTGATGCACATCAAAGAAGCTAATCAACGTGAGATTGCTGTACAAAACATACTTTACAAATACATCGAATTGAGTGGCGAGGATAGCAGTGAGTATTTGGCGAGGGAGCGTTTTATTATCGATGAACTGGGAGTTCCTGAACGTTGGATTTACTGGGCCAAAGCTGTAAGAGCTGGCGCTTCTAAGGATTACAAGCAACAGACCGACTATCTTCTTAAGGCGAAACAATGGAACGAAGCTCATCGTGTTATTATGCAATTTTTAGCACCTGAGGCTGTTATCAATGGTACGTGGGAATACTTAAAGGACGACATTTAATGTACAAAATTTACTGATTTCCCTTAATTACAGGTAACATTGAATATTTGGTTGGCTTGTTGGAACGTCTAGAAGATCCAAGAATGATATCCAATTGGGCTAATCAGGGACAACTTCTTTTGGACTTTGTTGAAATCAATAACAAGGTAGGTGCAATTAATTTGGCTCATGAGGCTTATGCCATATTCATACGTTTACTTCTTGCAGTTTGAATCATTTAAAAATCTTCACGAAAGCGACATAGCGATGCAGTGGGATGGCCTCAAGCCGCAATTGGCTGAGATTTGTTCGCGCATTAATTCTTTCCCGTGCCCAACGGCAAAGCATCGCTTGTGCCAGAGTGAGATGTCTCAAAGGCTGGCGTGTCTAGTTCGAGGCTTCCTGGTAATGCAGGCGTCAGACATAAATTCTTGTCATTTGATAAAAATGACCCTTGAGCGTTTACCACTGCCGCAAGAGTATCAGCAGGCGCTTCGTTCGCACATTGACATCGCCGCCACAGATATGGTGTTGCCCACCAAACAGTTGCACGGTATCGCCATCACTGATTGACGTTGACCTAAGGTTTACTACTAATTTTTATTTTACATTATCATCGCTTGTGACCAATTGGATTGGCTTGTCTTATGTTCGTTACAATTTGCATCCTAAAATACTTTTGAAACACCAATGACAAATTATATAAACTTAATTTGGGATGAACTGTTTTTGTTAGCAGCAGCATCCCGTTTGTTTGTTTGTGTTAAATTAAATAAAGACCAGAAAAACATCTTAAGTTATCGTTATAGTTCTAATTTTATTCAGTTTATACCGTACATTTTAGCATAACATTTATTTTGTCAGTAATAGTTGATGTGAAATAAATATTTATCGTTAATAAAAATTTGAAACTTAAGAAAATGCAAATCAGCAATTTGAAAAGACTCTGTGCACACCTTACGATGGTAAAAATTCTTTGTAGAAAAGTTAAAATTTATTTACAATAAGAAAACGTATATGTATATTCAAAACTGTGTTCATTCAAAACAAATTTAAAAGAAGAAATAATTCAACTGAAAATAATCGCGAAACGATCATAATCCTAGCGAACTTTCTTCGAGATTTGATCGATCAAATCGTCGATGCGACCGCTTGCACCTTTGAACTCCTTGGGATGTGGCCCAATCATTTGCACTAGCTGAGGTACGTCCGGCGAGACTTGCACGAATTTGCCAAGAGCCTTCATTGTCCTGAACAGTTGCTCCTCGTCTGGCTTGGTGTTGAAGAATTGCAGCAATGCCATGGCCAATTCGACGGCAACATCGTCGAACACCTAAAATTCGGTTAAAAAATTCTATCAGCTTATGTGCCAGTGGTAATGTTTTGAGAAACAAATTACAAGACGTTTAAAGAAAGCAGTGCAAACTGTTATAGCCTAAAGGGAACAACATTGACTTAAATTGTAATAGAAATGTACTGACGGTGCGATGCGACGCGGAGTAGTCAGTCTCTTAAATGTAGGCAATACGGAATCTTTTATTGTGATGTCTTTAATAGAAAAGAACGATCTTAATGAAGCACAATTTAATATTAAACAAACCAAAAACATATTGTCATGTTCTTTAAATAAACAAGTCAAGCCAAAGTGTCTAGTTGAAAAATATTTCGTTGGCCGATTTCACTCTGCGTGGGTTCACCATTGTGTCGCTACTCGCTTTATGAGCAGGTTGATTGCGTTCTTAAGATACGTTTGTTCCTTTTAAATGTTTGCCAGGTGAATCATTTGCATATATTTAAAGACGTAAATGGTAAACTGTATTTTTATGCAAAAATAAATGTTTCACAATTAAGCTAAATTACTGTTAGCCAAAATTCAAAGGTTATTGTTATTATTGCAATTTTCGCATGACCTCTTGAATTAACAACACAATACCAAACGTCTAAGTAGAACCGTGTACCTTTGAGGCGCTGCCTTTCGGTAAAATTCTGCGCAGGGTTTTAGCGTGATGCAATTTCTGTGGAATAGTTTGAAAAAAAAAAGAACACAAACAGAAGAAAAGAAGACACGACAAGACACCATCAAAAACATCAAGGATTATTGCTTAAAATAATAAAAAGTACTTGTACTGCAAAAGATAGCAAAAGAAGAAGAAAATTGCAGCATCAGCGACCTTGCACTTCAGGGAGTGACGTTGTCGGTCTGACACATATTGGCGTTAACAGTTTGCGTTGCTCTCGTTCAATTGTCGAGTATTAATAATAAAGAAATAAAGAAAGAGATAAGAAGCGATACAGACCACAGTTTTTACCTCCTTGCAAGCAAGATTATGAATAATTGCAGTGCCAAGGTCCTGTAGCGTTGGACAGCCAGCAAGGAGGCAATGTACCGCTACTTTAGTGGACGCTCGAATATTGGAGGTCTGCGCTCCGTTGTACGACCACTCGGAAATGTACAACAGCCATTCAGAAGAGGAGAGATTCTCAAACAAGTTGCACATCTAAGGATTAATCAAACAAACTTTAAAGTGTCCTGCAATGTTTTATGTCGTTAAAATTCCTCACAAATAATGCCAACGCTTGTTGCTCCTCGGGCTTCAATCGGTCAATGTCTTGGGCATAGTTCATGAGCACATGATCGCGACGATCCTGATGCAGCAACAAAATGATATCGTCCTTGAGCGCAGCATCGGACAATGCGCGCAATAAATGCACACGTGTCTCTGTGGAAATGTTGCTGTCACGCAATATCCTTCCAACGAAGATCAAAAAATTGTCACCAAGTGCCCACGATCCTTCGCCCTCAATTAAATATTGATGCAACTCCTCAATGGACACCTCTTCCTCTTTGGCCAACTGTCCGTCAACCAGTTTTACCAGCGCTTCCAACTCCACTTTTGGCTGTTGCACACAAAAGAAAAACGCAATTACTTTCAATTTCTATTCATCAATACCGAATTTACTCACATCAATCGATCGAAAGACAATTGGTGGATCACGATTTCTCTTGCGCTCCTCGTCTTCCAAGCGCTCGCGCGCCTCATCCTCCAGCACCTGCTCTGATGGCAACATCTCGCTGGGAATCGCCGCCACCGCAGCACTACCGTTCACCTCACCTGTCTCAGACATTATCTCAATGCTATTGCTTTCACTGGCTGCTGCAATCGACGTCGAACTCTCAGAGTTTCGTTGCTGCCTTTTCTGCTTCTTGCGTTCCTTCTTGAGGATCTTCTGCTGCAATTCGTTACGCTTCTCGTCAAGTGCCAACGACTGTAGGCGGGCCGCTTCAATTTCGTCGTTCAGCTGATCGTAGCCGGGACTGCTTTCGCGAGCGCTCACTTGTGGTTCGTAGCTGAAGCTGCCTGTTTGATTGCCACTGATTTGGCTGATGAGCGGTGCTAGCGACTGGCCAAGGGGCGTCGACAGGATCTCTTGGGGCAGATCGAGAATGTATTTGGGGATGCTGCAGCTGCACAGGAACTGGCACACTACTTCAGAAAATGTGTTGCAATTGTGTTGAAGAAGATTGTAATTCACGCCTCTGTTGATCAAAGTTATGCGATCATAAATATTTATCATATCTTTGAAATAACATTGTAATTTAGTAAAAAATCGGCGCGATTTCCTAAAATACTTGCGAGAAAAGTCCGAAATACCTTTCTAGCGAGTCAGCCTGTCAGAAGATGCCCACACTCTCAGTTTTGCGCTTCATTACAGACGAATAGTGCACGTTTACTGACTTGGCGACACCTTAAACTATTGTGTCTGATCGCATGCGCAATTTTCTTGCAAAACTCACGACAAAAAAAAATGCGTTTTATTCGTCTTGCAACTGATTGGCTGCAGACATATCGATTTAATTTTTAAACTTAAAGATTTGGTCACTTTCAACTGGCAGCCGAAATATTGTCAAAATACCTCAAAGTTTATTTTTAAATTAGACATTTACGCGTGCAAAAATGCCGGCTGGTTTCTATTGTCATCGGCTTCACTTCTCTACGAACTTAAGATGAATAAAATCAATAAAAATTAAGAACTTACCTAAAAGAGCTCTCAGCTAAGCCTCGAATGTATTCCTTGAACACTTGGAACGGGATGAACGTTTCTCCAATTATTTCCACTTTATTTGGCTGCCGCAGAACAGTTCCGCCCTATCAACACAAGAAGGAAGCAGTTTTTTTTAAAATAGCAATTGCACTGATCAATTTTCTGATTTTCTGTCATGAAAATGACATTAAAAATTTCCACTAACCAACAAAAGCTCACGAAAGTAATTTTATGAAATCAAAATGGAGGAACTATCAGAGACGACTGGTAAATTTTCACGTTCCTGTTACCGACGTGAGGTAAAAGAGGCGCAGCTGAAATGTGCCGTCGCGATTTTCCAAAACACACTTCGGGTGATCGTGGGTATAAATAGAACTTTCGTTTACTGGCACGTTCTATGCATTTGTATCGGTTGGAGCATACTCGAAGCTTGGGAAAGTATTGGACGAGGTGGGAAATGTGTCGGTGATTTTATTTGAATAATTTATATAGTCGAGATGTTCTAGAACATAGTTAGAAATTGCAATTGTCGTGGGAGTCAACAAATACAAAAACAAGAAAAAGGATTAACCAAAAATATTCATGACAAATCTTAGTGTTGGAAGACAAATTTAAGCATAGTTTGTACTGAAAGTCAGTAAAAACAAATTGTAAGTTAAAGAAATCTGATAAGTCCCAGTAAAGTATTTCCAGTGCAGAACTCCCTGCCAATGGCGATAATGATCTCGCAGAACTCTCTGAATCGGATCATATCGTATTGTATCCAAATTAAGTGATGAAGTGATGGAAAGTGAATCGATCACAGCTAAAGTCGTCTTGTCGCACACTTGTCAGCCAACTTCTATACACGTGAAAACTGTTTGTCTCCCTCCATGAACCGCCCCATACATATGTTGCGACGCCAAAAGCGTCCGAAGACGTTTTCGTGTGGAAATCTTCGTCCCGCAATCGCGAGCACACAGCCACAAGACGTTAATGTAAGGCACAACAAGATTAACGCTAAAAAAATGGGCTATTTTCAAGCGGCGCAAATCTATTTTCTCCTGGCGCGATCATCTTATGCACACTCGCGACTTGTTTAATTAACGACGGCACAGCGCTGTGGCGGCGCCGCAACGCCTCGATTCACGTGCGATAGAAATGCACCAACGCCGACGTTTCATTGATGCGCGCCACACTTTTGACCTTTTTTGGCCACATGTGCCGCATAAATCAGGTGGTAAGATGCAACACAATCGCCGCCATTCAAATTCAATTTTTAAGAAAGCATAATCGCGTCTTGAAAAATTCTTAACAACTGCCGTGACTGAATTGCTCTAGTTTGAAAATACTTACAGGCTCGCAACTCTGTATGCCTTGGCTGCCGTAGAAAAACTCTTTTCCGAAGACGACGATCGCTGTGTGCCAAATGCCCTCGATATGTCGACCCAGCAGCATCTGTGACATCATGGCGGACATTCCCTGCGTTAGGTCGTAAATGTACAGTTGCACCTGAGTGCTCGAATCAAAATTTAAATCGTCCATCTGAAAGCAAAACCGACAATTAATCGTAAAAATAAATTGCACCACAACGAATTCTAAGAAGATTAATGTCCTCGTAAGTAAAGCGATAAGCCGTTATTTTGAGAACTCGGATTACTAAGCAAATTAAATGAATATACGTCAACTCAGCAATCATCCAAGAAAGGACGCAAAGAAAATGTTGCCCACGCAAACAATAAGCAGCTGACAGTTTTGAATAAAAAGCTTGACGTCGCATTTCTGCTCCTGCTTTAATTCCAAAAAAAAAAATTAAAAATAAACAAAGTTCATGACGCTGTTGGCGTGGGTCTCACTGTTTTCGACATTTATGGGACGTCTGCTGCCCGACACCCACCAGATTAACATTTAAGAATTGGATTAACGTCCGGCAAGTGAATTCTAATGAAACGGAAAATGCAAGTTCTCATGCAAATAATTGTAATTGCCGATCTATTTTTAAGTAGAAAGTGTAAGAAACAGGATTTTTATGTGATGAAAGCATATGCACGAGCCATTTTCAGTTGAAGAAACTGCCTCCGTCTTCAAATTCAGGCACGCAGAAAAACATTTATCGTTACTAAACAAAAATATTGTGCTAAAAGCTAGAAATAAAATGTGAAGTAAATAAGGAAACTTGTTTGGAATCTTCACCTAGCAGTTAGTTTCAAGTGTTTACAAACAAACCGTTTCCAATCAAATAAATGTCCAAATGAATCTATGAATCCGGTCCGGTCTGAGTAAGTTAATTCAACCGAGAAAAACAAACAAATTTCAAAAATAAACAAAGTCAAAAGCAGGCGGTTTACACAAAGAACGTTATTTCTTTAAGTAACAATTTTTCCGATAATCCTTGAAATCTTCCAACCACGCTAAAAATGACTTGAAATCAATATTGCTCGTTGTAAGTAAAAAGTTTCAGGCAAAAAATAAGAATTTTGCGTGCGTAAATTCTACAAGACCTTTGTCTTAGAGACACCAGCGTCTTGAGTATGCGCCAATATGCGAAGGACAATAATATTTTGAAATGCTCATAGAGGCTAATCTTCAGTCTTATGAAACTTGCGTATAGACATGAACCAAAATAGCTCAATTTGATATCTTATAATGAATTTGTTGCTCCTTTAACACATTTCTTGAGATTTTTAGTTTAAACAAACACTTTTTTAATGGATTTTTATTTTCGGCGCACCGATTTCGGTTATATAAACTAAGAAATTATTGTTTGTAATGAATATATCACCTTTTGATAATGTTTTTATAAATCACAATTTTTAAGAAAACTCCAATTGATCATGAATTTCTTTTCACAAATTTCACGTTAACAAAACCAATTAAAAATAATTCAACTTTAGCTAATTATACTTTAATAAAAAATGATTAAGAAAACAATTTTTCAGAGACGCAGCGACACGACGACACAATCATCTGCACGTCGACTTCCGCAATTATAATATTCAAACTGCATTCGACTGACTAGGATCAGGTTAGCGAAACACGCGCACAAACACGTCGGGACGTCGGGCGAATGGCGGCGCTCGCAACGCAATACACCTGTGCCCGCGACGGCCGTTCTTTAATGCCATTTGCCGCACCGCACCTCACCGCTGACATGGCTTTCGCAATGCGACTTTGGCGAGACTTTGATTAAAATGCGCGAGCGCGCGCGCATCTCACGAATCCTTAAAATAACCCGCACCATCCACAAGCGTAGGACGGGGTGGCGGCGCAACAAATTTCACCGTTGGCGACGTGCGCTGTGCCCGCGGTGGCCCGTTCTTAACGCATGTATTTCGCAAATGTGTGAGAGATTGTGTACATTCCTCGAACTGTAAACAGCGAGTAGGCAGCGCTCACTCCTCGGACGTCTTCTGGTCATTTTGATAAACGGCCAACAGCACGCGTAACATAAACGTATTGTATGCGTCTTAAGAAATAGTAATTTACAGTTCAAGAACAAACTCTCTTTTCGTTAAGTGTAAGTTTTCAAAAAACACAAAATTGGTGAGACGTTTCATTGATGAGGTCGTCTTTTTTGGGTGCTGATTACTTTTTGCATGTCATTGGACTGGACAAGGCTTCCTTGTGACGCACCGCTGGTTTTTACGCGCCAAATTTATGATATTCATGTCCAAATAAAGGATTTTTTGTCAATTCATCTCTCATCTCATAACTCTAAGAATGTTAAGATGTTCTTCCTATGATTAAGACACTTTAAGGATGATTTAATTATTTACTTGTGGTACAAGAGTTGTTCGGTCTTTTCGCTCATAAAATGCACTTTTTGACCTTAAAATTTTATTTATTATTTAAAGTTGTTTCATAAGAATTTTAGGAAATATTTTTAGCTCCGATTTCACAGAGGATGTTGAGGTAATTTTTTTTTCTCTAGAAATTTTGCAAAAATGTTAAAATACCTGCAGGAATTGGATAACTTTATCCAATCAACAAGAACGTTATCTAATTAATGGACACCTGTTAGATCACCGTTCCTAACTGAGGACTGGAATTTGATTTGATTTGTACCAAATGTCACTAGATATCATTTACAGCAACATTTGTAATTTATTATGAAATCAAAATAACTAAACATGACACAGCAATCCGAATGCGCTGAGACCAAAGAAGTCACGTTACGATTCAAAGAGTCATGGTAACTTTTCATTTACTATATTTATTGATTATAAACCAGATGAACTCAAATTATTCACGATACTTACATTTTCTAAGAGACTATCGCTATGGAATGTATTGTTGGTATGTAATTCGTTAATAATTTAATGTTTAATAACACTTCCTAATTCAATTAAGTATGAATTAATAATATATTTTTAAATAAAACAAACAATTTGCAACACAAAAATTTATGCTGCAAAATTTCAAATGTCACTGTCACTTCATACGAGTCTAGTGTCGGTGTTTACAACATATGATAGCATACTTAAGTACTTAACAACCATTTAGTGACTTTTCGTCACACGAAAGTACTCTAAATGGAGTTCGAAATTGTTCTCAAGTACAATCTTTGGCGGGATGTTTAAAAAATATTTAAATCGTTTAAGAGACCATAAACACATTTAAAAAGACTTATAAAATTGTATTAAATTTGATTTTAGCTATATTCTTTACAAATGGACCACTTTAAAAATAGGATCAATTTAGCGAAAAACAAATTAGAATTATTGTCAGTTTTTTTTTTAAATCGGGTTAAATACCTGAATTTTCTTACAGTTGATGTGGATGCGCATGTACACTGCTTTTTTTCTTTCAGAAGATAACGATTCCTTACTGCAGTGAAATATTTATTATTTAAAAATGAACTGATAACCCTTGGAAGTATGCATGATGAAGAAAGTATGTAACAGAGATCAAAAGTGCATGAAGGAAGTGACTTAAGGAACGATAAACATGAGGAGAGATGTTTGTCTTATGTACTTGAATATGTCAATTGTCGATTTGAAAAATTCAGAGCAAATTTGCAAATTTACAGATACTAAATACATTAATGTCAATAAATTGTGTTGTGTTTCTTTCTTTTTGTAAAAGGGTTTGATTTTTCATGCGAAGGGCACTGTTGCCTCACAATATAAATAGTTGTTGTAAGCGCGCATTATTCGCAGTCGAGCTCCAGACT
>JANSTS010000739.1:19249-33091 GCA_026546915.1 Sylvicola fuscatus
TAAAGATTATCGTTGATTTGTTTTATGTTTTTGAGACAAAGGAAAACAATTATATAGGAACTGTTATTGAGTAGACTTAAAGAAATCAAATCATTGTTATATGGCTATATATTAAAATGTAATAAACTGTATCGAAAATAATAAATGTATGTTAATTATAACTTTATAACCATTAATAATTTTTAATTAAAAAATCATCAAAATATTAAGTTGTTAAAAATCTTAATCTTATCTGATTTCATGACATTGAATTTTAAAAATAAAAATTCAAATAATTGGAATGAATGAATAAGAAAAAGCTATGAGCACGATTGCATACATAATAATTTGTATATTAAAAGGAATATATTTATGAGAATTATTGAGACTGAAATAAGGCATATCAATAGTCATGATTGTTTATTTTCTCTTTATTGGCTGGCATGGTATAAAATAATAAATACTCGTATATAAAAGCAAATCCGAAAAGATTATTCGCAGTGGCGTGGTACTAAATTATTGGGCAATGAAAATTTCTTCATATATTAGTTTTTTTCTATAAGGTAATTTTCTAATCTACAACGAATCATAAATTGAGACGCCTTTGGTTTAATTCAATCACCAATAAATCGAATTAATCTTATCACCTTTGTCCAATGTTGAATAATTATCTCAACAATAATATTCCACTCAGTCAGATCAAAACGGTGGACAAGTGTGGTACAAAATCTGCTAGCTCCTCAGTTTTTGTTAAAATTCGTTTTATCATATTAAATACTTAACAAAAAATATCTTCTGTGTTTTTTTACTATTAAAAAAAAAATGAAAATGGGTATCATTCCCAATAGTATTGCAATTTACCAAGTTGGTATTATTTTTTTGGCATTGACTTCAATTCAATGCTACGAAGAACATAAAATCGGACTTGATTTGAATGCAAACTTTAGTGACGTGTAAGTTAAAGCTTTTGATTAGAATAATAATGGTTCCGTTATTTTTTAAAGCAATTTCATTGCAATAATCAAGCATATATGGTTTAATAAAACAAAACAAAATAATTAACTTTTTGATAAAATTTTCGATATTAAAGGAGTGTTAGATATCGACGAAATGCTGATGAGGATATGTATTCTTGCTGTGTACTGGTCGACTCCACAAAGACTTTAACCTGTAATGGATGTGCTCACGATATATTGATTGATGCAATCAACTATTGGACTTATGTATTATTGTAATTTTTTTTTTTTATTTGAGATATTACAAAATTATTTGATTTCAGATAGGACCTGACTGCAAATTTGTTTTTCTGTTAAGCTTAACTAATATTTACTTTGAAGACAACAGTCTCTCAAGTAAATTTTTCTCTAACCTAAAGTGTAAAATATCAAAGTTCTATTTAAGAACCGAAAGTCTTAGAGAAATCGAAGATGAAGCTTTTCGATGGCCTGCGTTTAATGATATAACGGAGCTTGAATTAAGTAAACTAGCTATCGAAAAACTTGGCTCGAATATGTTAAAAGGGCTAACCAAACTTGCAGTTCTTAGAATTCAGTATTGTCCAATTACTTCAATTGAATCTGGATTCATTTCACCGGCTCAAACGAAACTGACGAAAATTGTTTTTCGCGATATAACTTACTATTCTTTTGATGTCGGAATCGTTACCGGAGACGTTGATCTATTGATAATGAAAGATTTGTATTTAGAATCACTGTATATGTTGGATACTTTAAACTCAAAAACTTTTGCTGGATTGTCAGCCGTAACGTCTATGACGATATTGTCTTGCACTATAAATTCTATTGGATACGGCACATTTGATTCGATAGCGGATACTCTAACCTCACTGAGCATATCGCAGAGCACCTTGAAGACATTGCCTGCATTCATATTTGATAAAATAGCACCAAACGCTAAAATTTCTTTGACTAGTTCGCAATGGATTTGTGATTGCAGTGCGGCAGACCTGCAAACATACATAGCTGAAAACCCAGAAATTATCCAAACAGTCCTTAAGTGTACAATTCCATCGACTTTAGTCGGCTCACTGCTGCCCGACGTGGACCTAACGGAATGTGAGCCAGCAACCACACCAAAGGAAGTTGAAGCTGAAATCACAACACAGGCACCGCCAGAGGAATTGCTCACAATCGGATGTGATAGCGATTCCAAAAAAAATTCAGAAGACGTTTGGATTGAGCCACGTGAGACCGGCATTCGCATCGAAGAAGTTTCCCAAAGTAGCGTCATTGTAAATTTGGATACAGCAAGTGAAGAGTTTGTATTGTTGTGGTTTGACAATGACATTAATAGCTTAAAAAAAATTGATTCCTCTGACTTGGGCTGTTCTTCAAGCTTCGGAAAAAGCATTCAAATCTCCAACCTATCTTCTGATACACCGTACACATTTTGTCTTGTGTTTAAGTCGAGCTACACCACTTCTCCACTGAACTGCGTTTCTCATTTCATAAAATTGGCGGATCCAATTGTCAATACAGCTTGGCTGGATGAAAGTGATAAAGCATTGGTTATATGCGTCGTTGTCTTTGGGCTACTGCTATGCCTGCTCGTCGGCGGTATCACCGTTTACTTATACTTAAGACCGCGCATTAAAGACAGTGGCCAGGGATTTGTTATCAAGAATAACAAAACAGATATTGTTGTGATGCCTTACGGATTAGGAAAACAGCGGAATGATCAGAACGAATCAACACTTAATGGGTATTATTATCTAATCTAGTTTCCTAAGTGGGTTTCACTAACGTTTGTTATATCTTTCCTAGAAATCCTACAGATAGACATGACTATAGCTATTCATCGCCAACAATCGCTGATCGTACAGCTTGTAACAATGGTGTCAAAACAAACAAAAGGAACAGTAATGTTTCCATCGAAAAACTGCCGGAGATTCCTTTACCACCACTGCCACCTCCATCGAACAAGGATGCTGATATACTGAAGCGCAATGTTTCATTGGAACCTGAAACGCCTGATAATTTTTATGCTACTTTCAATTAAGTTAAACAGCTAAAAACTATATTTTATTGCAACATTTGCGCAGAAATAATTTTTAAATTTATTAAATAGCCGAAATAAATTGTGGAATATAGTATAAATTGAGAATATAGTATTTGTCACAAAAAAATTGCGATAAAATTTAAATAAAAATTTAAAAGAAGGGTTGGTGTACTAATACTGTTTTTGATAGAAAAAATTAGATGCTACAGAAAGGACAAGAACATAATTTTATAACACTCTCAATTTCCTTTTTTTGACGCGAATTATAATTATTTGACATAAAGTTCTCAACTAAATCGATTGCTCAAAATTTCCCTTAAATGCTTTTCAACATTTGAAGTAAATGTTAATTTTTAAAAAATCAGAAAATCTAACTTCAAATGAACAAATTAAACGGTTTTGAAATATTTGTAATAATTTTTTGGTAACATGAAATTTCTATTGCTTGGTACTTATATGAATTATTAAAGAAAATTCTGATTAAATACACTTAATTATGGACATCGAACAACATTGTAAAACCATCATCATACATGCGCATAAACCTTATACGCTATTTTATCGTAAATGATTCGTAATGTGACGACTTTATACATTGATATAATGAACTAAATCAAAGATAAAATATTCTTTATTTGTTCATATTCTAATCGCTCAGTGGCGGTTCATTTAATAAGCAAAAGGTGTAGTTTTTATTTATTTATAAATCTTAAATATTTTAATATTAGCGATAATCAAAAAACAACTTCTCTTTTGTTAACATATCCCATTAAATAAAATTTTCATAAATATTCTACTATATAAATTTATAAAACAAAAAACTACGCCTTTTGTTATAAAACGACATGAAATAATTGACATTCATCGAAATGTGATAGTGTTTATGATTACACATAATGTTGTAATGGGAGTTCGTCAAAGGATCAGAGTGGTTCGTGATTTAATTGATGTCAGTGCGAACTTCGGTTTGATTATGACTTTCAAGCAAAAGTGGAAAAAACTGTCTCTAAAAGCTGCACCGAAGCGAAAGGAAAATGAAAGGTTATCTTAGTGAATTTGTGAAATTTGTGTTCTTTATATTGTTCTGTTAAATATTAGCTGGGGATCATATCAACAACGAAATGAAAAACGAAATCGATGTTTTGCTGAAATCTTTGTCGTGCTCTCATTTTTACTGCTTTTCGCGACTGTTATACGAAGCATAATTGACTTCGAGGAAGATGATGTTCCCGAGTTCATTAAACCACTGCCTGCTGAACATACCGTCAACAGGTATAAACTAATCGGTTGAAAGTTACACATTACTAGTTTGATTATCACAACTAATATTTGTTCTTTGATTGTGACAATAATTATATGTACAACACAAATAGAATGCTGAGTAAGTCCGAGGGGGTAAAAATCGATCAAAGTTGTTGTTCCCTGACAGAAAGTTGTGCAATTTTGTGTAAAAATTGTAAAGCACATTCACTTGTTGATGCGGTTAACAATTTAACAGAGGTAAAAAAGTTCAATTATTGTAAAACAATAACAAGATCAATACATAAAATTCATTCCAGGTGAATCAATGTGATACCTACTCGCTAACAATTGAAAAATGTGAATTTTATAATCAAACAATCGCCGATAATAGTTTGGAAATAGATGCATCAATCAGTGATCTGAAATTAAGAAATAACGACGTCACAGAGATTCAAAAAAATGCACTAAATTCTCGGTCATTTAGCAAATTGGTATATTTGCAGATTGCGTCGCACAAAATTTCTACCCTTAACCAAGGAATGTTAGATGGTCTAAACAATATGCGAGAGCTTGTGGTAGCTGATTGTCCGATAAGTAATATAGAATCCGGGTTTTTACGTTCTCCAATGAACTCCATTCAGCAACTTCAAGTTCAAAACCTTCCATTTTATGTGAGTTTGTCTCATTTAACTGGTGATGTTCCATTGACCGTCCAAATCGTCGATCTGAGATTTAATAACATTCAGAGTCTAGACAAACATAGCTTCACTGGACTAACATCAGTGATTTCGCTTTACTTAGGTCACTCAAAAATTAAAACAATCGGCAGAGGGACTTTTGACACTATTTTTAAAACAATTCAGTTAATTGACTTAAAAAACAATCTCCTTACAACGTTGCCAATGACAATTTTCGACCATCTTCTGAGCACACCTCGAGTTTGGCTGTACATCAGTGAAAATCCATGGCACTGTGACTGTGATTTAATGCATCTGAATCAGTTTATCGTCAAACGACCTCAGTTTTTTCCCGAATCAGTTAATTGTGTGACACCGACTGACAAAAAAGGATTGGTGTTAAATGGTGTTGAACTCTGTTTGAACTCAACATTAACAATTACAACACCAAAATCCTTAACTGACCGAGAGACATCTAGTGAGGAAATTACAACATCAAGTAACATCAGATCGACAGACTATCCTGATGATTCAACAACATATACGGATTCTATACCTGATACTTTAGTTAATCTGCAATGCGATTTAAATGAGTCCGAAAAAGACGAAAATTCTTCATCTTCAAGTGTCTATCCAAGTACATACTTATCGATATTTATCAAAAATGGCGATGCAATTTTGTCTATCAAGGATATATCTCCCGGTTCTGTACAAGTCGAGATGAATGAATTGAGCAACAGATTTGTCTTGATTTGGTTTGCTGAATCCAATCAGAGTTTCAGAAGAACTTCCTCTTTTGGAGGATCTGCTATGGGCTGCAATGCCAGCACAAACAGCATTATGCTTATTTCAAATTTATCATCCAATACCGCGTACACGTTTTGTTTGGTACAGCGGCCATATCCAACCATATCGCCACTAAATTGCGCCTCTCATTTCATGCGCGGTGATTACTTAAACTATAGAGTCTGGCTTGACATTGAAGATAAAGCCCTTACTATCGGCTTGATAGCGACCGGATTAACAGTGAGCTTACTTTTGGGCGGAGTTTCAATGTACATTATAATGAAAAGGAAAACGGATCAGTTGGTTAGAAACGAACGTTTGAATGTTCGCGCCGTTGCTAATTCGAAGAATATAAATAATCAACCACATAACAACGGTGACAGGGAAATGAACAGGTTTCTTCAACATAAACAAAATCTTATAAATTTCTGTACAAAGAAATAATAATTATAGGAAACCATCTCCGGAGCCACAAGGTGGTTACATCAATCCGTATGTTATTAAAGTCTTCGACACAAATCTGTATGACCATTTGGAAGGATCAACTTGTCGAGTAGTTTTGGAAACAATCCCGGATAATCCACCACCACTTCCACCACTTCCGCAGCGCGAGCAAAAGCAAACGCCACAAGGCCTTCGACTGTTGGCGTCTGATGTAGAAGGACGTCATGCAGAACATTTCTATGCCACGTTGGATTAAATTATTTACCATGTAATCTGTTTACTTAATTTATCGTTTAGTTTTATAGTAATTGCCAACTAATATGTCAAAAAATATTAAACTAGAAGTAATGCTGAAAAATATCCTTCAAGATTAAATACAATTTATTTGTTTACATATCAACAATTATATGTTGTCTTAATAGTTTGTTTCCAGATTTTTGCAGGGATAGATTTATTTACGAATTAAGTCGACTGAAAATTAGATAAGTCAACACAAATTTCCGTTCAGAAGCGCGACACTGCCTTCATGCCAAGTCAATCAATGACCTGCGAGAAATTCGCTACCAGCGGCTAAAAATAGCTGCAATGGCAAAAGTTCTAAATAATCGTAAAGGTACAAAGACGCGTCGCGACGCACTCGCTTGTACCACATTATTTTCCCACAATAAAACTAATGAGCCATTAGGCTGGTCATTTCTACACGGTGACGTCGACCATCTTCGCAAATTGAAACGAGCGGATTAACAATTGTATCAATTTATGTGTTTTAAAGAACGAGCAGATTTTTGTAGCTCATTTTCACGCCCAAACAGCTACAGGCAATTATCTGTGTGCCAACTTTAAGACTTTGCCTGATCAACCGACAAGGATGCAGGCGAGCTTTATTTTTATGGGCAATTAATTTAATTCGCTAAATCATAATAATGCTAGTCATATATTATTTTTTATTATTATTCGAGCTGTGTAACATATTTGTCACGGTTTTAATTTCGTGGGCGCCAAAGTCGCTAATGTACAGTACTTTACTGTCGATGGTTGCTTACGCCGTACCGATGCACTCGTGTGCCAAGCTGCAATTTTTTATCTCACTTCAAAGTTTTCTTACTGGCTGAAAGATGTTTGCGAGAAAAAAATGCTTGCAACTGTACAAAATAACTGGTTGACGTAATGCGTGACGACATAATCATTTGGAGCATCTACAGACACTAAACGCGAAGGTGCATCGAGTGCAATAATTTGTTGAATTCGCTGGTGGGAATTTAGAGCAGTTGGGGCGCACTTGAAATGCTTGGCATATGATTTATTTATTAAGTTGCATTCTGCAGTTGATTGTACTAAATTAAAAATATTTATTTTTAGATGTTAGAACATATTTAAATATTTTCACTCAAAACCGCACTCAGATTTGACTCAATTTGTATTTAAAAGTATTTGCAATTATTTTTTAAGTAATTGAATAACTTATAACAAATCGTACGCCTGCACAGCTCTTGGCACCGGCCACAAGATCAAAATCTCGCCAAATTACTAGAGAAAAAGCCGTTTACCAATGAGAAATGGGCAAAAAGACGTCTACCCGAATACACTGCAGATTAACAATAACAAGAAATCTGTCGGTAATAGACAACGATATAAACTGCAGGCTGCAGCACCATCTAAAAATATAATCTCAGTTTTACGAAAAAGGTCAACGCACAAGGGCGAGGTTTGGATGCAACACTGAGCGTGCATCGATTATAATAACTGCATCACGTTTATTTTTAAATTTCCAATTAGATATAGTCGGTGTGTGAAAATGCTTAATTACCATGGCATCGCCAATCACGCATCATTGCAATAATCTCGAAAACATATGCACTCCCGCAATATCTATCAACAATATCATCCCTCATGATTCGTTTGGCTGCGCCAAATCTCATCGGTTTATTAATTGGGCCTTAAATGATCGCATTTCATTTGGCTTTTTGGCTCCCGCTTAGATACTCTCCAGCACAACCTGTCACAGCCATCCTCACTTTATCTGGCACTGAAGATCAATTAGACGTCATTTTCGGCGGCGTCTATATATAGGTAATTCTCAAAGTGGTTTTTCCTATTTTCAGATGGGCGGACACTGCAGTTTCCCGAATTAACCGCTCTTTCTTCTATCTCAAGTCTGCCTCATTGTGTCTAATTATTTGGATGTTCCTTTAATTTTCAATAATTTTGTATTTGTTTTTGTTAAATATATGTATTATGTACAAAATTATAAGCAACTGCAAACTGGCGTTACCTGTTTAAGTGTCGATGGGAGAAAACCCATTATTGCTACATGCAAATACTCATGTAAAAATATATAGATTACACTAGTGGTTTGTGGGAAATTGTGGTGGGGGGATAGGTTCTGTGTTGGCACGAATTTGCTGTTTCTAAAGTAAATTTTCATCGACTATACGTTTTTGTTTTAGTTTACTATATAAAATAATTGGCTACTTAGTAGATTGTGTGGACCAGTCATTTGATTTTGTTTACAAAACGTGGCATTAATGTAACAGCTGGGTATCTTCGAGACGTTGTCGCTGTATTGTTCAGCAGTTATGTTAATTATCCTTTGTTTTCATGGCCGTCTCACGTTTTTCTCATGTGGCCTTGTTGCCTTTAATTGAGTTTTCTAGCCGATTAGAATCTTCAAAAAAATGACAAAGCATTAATGTTTTATTTGACTTAAAAATTATTAATAAATTAAGGAAAAACTGAAGGTTCCTTAATTGTGTATATCCTGTTAAACCACCCCCAAGCCAGTTACTTTAAAAGGAAAGCGGTCGAGTTATAATTTTCCGTACTGCTGTTTTTCTATTGTACACTGAAATTCCTAAACCTGCGGTTAGAGGAAAAATCAGCTATAAAATTTTCGCTACCACAATCCCCACTGCACCAATACCATTGCACATTCTACTCAACATAGGCTCATAATCCTATGTGGATGATATGTAAAGCTGATGAGTTGGGCCACGATTATAGCCACATATCTTCCGCCTGTGCGAAAAGAAACGAAACTGAAAGGAACAGAAAACACATATATCCAAGAAGAACAAATTATTGAGCGCTCATAACATTCTGAACGTGGCAGCTCCTTGCTAGACGTGATTCGCACTCACTCCGTGACAACATCATCATCTACTTCAGTTTTAATTTTTTTTTGATCGTGATCTAGAACAAACAATTCTTCTCCACCATGGTCAGTGTTGAAAGTTTTTGATTTACTTTTAAAATAATCAAATAATTTCTTTGATGAAAGTGATAAAGTTTAAAGTCCAGTAATTGCTAAAATTTGTATAATTAGTGATCCAAATTAATTATAGTGAAAATAAGTGTTTTAATTGTATAAATTGAATTTAAAAAACGTGACTTTAAACGAGAAATTTTACTAAATGGTCTATGAACTAACATTTTGCTACTAACCCCCTGAAAATTAAAATAAAATATATTGAAATCCATTGGATAATCCTCTAAAGCAGATACCTAATTGGCTGAATTATTCTATTTTCATTTCCCCACCCAAAATCACACACAAAAAATTGGATCGATGAACACGCATGTCATGCCTCTATAGTCCAACAACCTGATCGTACGTATAACAATAGAAAAATAAGAAGAAGAACAAAAAAATAAAACGATCGTGTGAGCAAATAACGCAAAGCACAAAAAGGAACATCTGAAATACTACAGACGGGGACATGTTACAATTAAGCGTAATAAATCTATTAAGTTAGAACTCGACCAGCGCTAATTAATCTGTCGCTGACCTAGCTAATTTTTATTTTAAGTAACCCAAAGTGCGGCAGCTTGGTGATAAAATTGTTTAGAATTCGACGAGTGTCAAGCAGCGAGATGAATTTCAACAAAAAATAGATAAAATAAATAAACCGAGCCGATTAAACGCACCAGACGGTCGTTTGTAGTATTTCTGCTATTGTTTCTTTTTGACTTGTGTGAAATCACTTGCCAACACGAAAAAATGTATCGAATTTAAAAAAAAAAAATGGTAGAAATTCCCATGAACTGTTAAGACAATCAAACTACATTCTAATAAATTAATTGTCAAGGAAGTTTGTTTTAAATGACGAATTTTAACGCAATTAAACATTGAACAAGAATGTCGTTTTTTATAGTCGCTGTTCATGGGGAATCGCTACAAAAACTAAGTGAGTTAAAATTAACTTCTTGATTTTTTTTCTCTTCCTTCTCTCGATGCGCTTTCAATTACCAGGATGAACTGCCAAAGGAGCAAATCGCCCGTAAGTAAAACAATTTTTTAAGCATAATAAATAATATTTAACAACTCAACATAAATGGATCATTAAGTGTCAGCCAAACATTTAATGTATTTCAGTTGTCACTCTCTGATCATTTCAAGTGCTTTTAAATAGATTAATCGCAATCTTTGCAAAAAATATAAAATTCTGAAAATATAATCTCGAAAAGAGAATTTCTATATGGACTTAAGCATCCAATATTGACCTTAAAAGCTCACTAACTTGATTCATGATCGAATCCCCGGAATAGAAACCATAAACCAATGCCAAACTTCATATAATTCTATACCAGCTAAAACATCTTGACAATCTGCTTAAAGTTCAAAAATGGATTCATTGCCAACAGAAATTACATTTGCAGCTATGGCAAGACAAACTCGTATATATTTCTAAAATTGCACTTGCAATTATTTAATCAAGAACAATTTGCTATGATATAGCAATCAGACCTTTTAGGGAGGTTCTCAATTGCCATGGTATTTAATTTGTGATTTCTGAGAGTGACACAAGTCGTCTACAAGCAACATCAAACGATGTTTACGCGCTTATTGTCAATGCGATATTTCTCATCGATTTCTCATATTGATTATTGGCGTTGAATGAATGAAGGCCGCTAGTCTGCTGCATTTCATCAATGAGATTTAAGTCAAATAAACCACAATAAACATATTCGAATAGAGCAGGAAATCGCATTTAAATAAACATTATTTTTGGCCTCGCGTTCATCTTTGTCGAAACTTCTTGACATTTAATTATTTTGCGTAAATGATTCGTCGCTAGTTATTTTTAATATTCCCTATTGTCTATATTGGGGCGGCTTCCATTAGTAAAAAATCGGAGCAATTATATTGGTTTGGTAGTTTCAATAATATGATCTGAGTTCAAACGAAAACGCCCGTCAGACGTGAAACTGAAAGCACTAAGAAGCAATTTAAAGCAGCGATTTTCCGCAACACACGAAGCTTTTTTAGCTATTTTCAATACAGCCATTTGGCTATTTCACTAACGGCCTATACACGAATATAATGAGCCGAAACATATTTTACTCCTAAACATGTGTTGCGCAATATTTAATGTTTTTGTGGTCTATTTATTAGCATAACGCGCCAAAGAGTATGCTCGCACGAAACAGTGGGATTTCGCTGGTGCCGCCATACCAAAAAGAACCAAAAATTCGCGCGCAAGATAATTTCAGAAACATTCTCTCACACACCGAGCATAATATGTTGATTTATTTTGATTAGAAAAGGTCTCCTTTCAATTTGTGAACGAATGCGCGGTGTACTTATGTGTGGCTGAATGTTTGGCTCAGCTCACATAAATACTTGGTTTACCCCTCCCGCGGGACATGCGCCAACTGCTCAAAAATAAACCTAATCTACAGCCAACTGCAGGCTGACATGCAAGCGACTGCATTGCGCTGCTCACGTGCACGTTTTGTCTCAGTTGAGACTCACTCCACCGTCCACCGATGTTTATGAGTTCATATTTTATGCTATTGGCAAATAATTGAATTTTACAAAGTCTGAAAATCAATTAAAATTGTTTATTTCTGTGATGGTGTAGAAAGCAATCAATTTCTGTGGTAACACTTTAGTCTCTATATGGATGTCATGAAGACAAGTGCACGGGTGGTCATTTAAATGTAAAACAAGACGAGCGTTTCACCTTACATGAAACAAGATACTTACAGATGAGAAACATTATTTTGGCTTAGGGGCTAATTCATTAAATCAAGTTAAATGCGTGACAGGAATTGCTGTTGAGGTCTTTAATGAATTAAAAAGAATTACTATAACCACTCAAAGTCAATATGCAAAATCTTAAAAGTAACGGAATTTCTTCAATTAACTTCCAGTTCTCAAGAACGCTTTCGATGCCTTCGATCAGGAGAAGAAAGGCTACATTGACAGCACAATGGTCGGCACCATCCTTGCCATGTTGGGCCATCAACTCGACGACAAAATGTTAGCCGAAATTATTGCTGAAGTCGATGATGATGGTTCCGGCCAGATTGAGTTCACTGAATTCATCACTTTGGCTGCCCGTTTCCTCGTTGAGGAGGATGCTGAGGCCATGCAAGCTGAGTTGAAGGAAGCCTTCCGATTGTACGACAAAGAAGGTATTTACAAACTTTTCGAATTTATAAAAAGACCAATAACTGAAACATTCTGTTTTATGACATTACAGGTAACGGTTACATTACCACCAATGTTCTCCGTGAAATCCTTCGTGAGTTGGACGACAAAATCACCCCAGAGGATTTGGACATGATGATTGAGGAAATTGATTCCGATGGCTCAGGCACCGTAGATTTTGATGGTAATTTTGCCAGCTTACCGACTCTATGATTTATTGCATTCTGACACTTTGCTCATTCGTCATCCCACACAAATCGGCTCCCATTTGACTCTTTGGAATGTTAATAACTTGGGTCTAATTGGCACTTTTACATTTTATTCATTTCTAATGAACTCATTGACTCACATATATCGGTGCACACCTCATTGCATTGTAATGCATTTGCGCACATTTTCAATGCTCTTTTATATGTTTTAACTAAAATCAATTATATTTTTGTTTCAGAATTTATGGAAGTTATGACTGGCGGCGATGATTAAGCAGCCTTTTTAACATTTATTATTTCATTTTATTTATTTTCCTCATGTTTATTAACATCAAAAGTGATATAATAATTTGATATACATGTGTGAATAACAAATAAAATAATTAAATTTACATTCTTCGTGGTTTATGTTGTTATTGTGGGCACTCGTGTTTGATTGTCAACTCGAGAAAGTTTTCTTCAATTTCAGAAAATATTAACATTTAACTTCGAATTTCCCCTTTAGGTAATTTATTCATGATTTTCATTAATTGTATGGAAAATTTGTGATTAAGAAATTTACATGTATCGCACCCATAGGTTAATAAATATAGTTTCAATGTGATTTGTCATATGTTATTAAGATAAGCATCTGTATTTCATGTTTCTATATAAGATTAATGACGCTTATTTCTTTTATAATCCAATTAATAAATTATTGAAAGTAAAATGGTAAATGACAATATTAAGATTACAATTTTACGCGGTAAGTATATGACTCGTATTTGTCTTAGAGATACAAACTTGGACAATGAAAATTAACTTATTTTCAGAGGAACTATAAAGGACTTTACTTCCGAAATCTTTAATCTGTTAACTCCACGAATATAAATTTTAAGTTATTTTTGGCCACATATTAATCAGGATCGAAAAAATTTTTCTTGTCTAAATAAAGTTACCATGTGCTTGACATAAATTTACTTAACTGAAAAGTCACAAACAATAAATTATTAAGAACAGTTTGCTATCAATCAAACGGAAGTCTCAACATTTTTCAAAAAAAAAAAAAAAATTA
>JANSTS010000750.1:0-23780 GCA_026546915.1 Sylvicola fuscatus
TACCAAGAAGAGCAAATTTTTTATACTCGTAATAATTTATTAGTAAAATCAAGACACCGTAATAATTTAAAGAACATGATCAAAAATTATTAGTCAAGTTGGTAGCAACGAAAATATTCCAGTCCAATTGAAGACCATCCAAACTCCTACGCAAATCTATATCTTAAATTAATTTTGTAACTATACCATAAAGGTAAATAATGTGGTAAGTATAAATTATTTGGAAAAAGGTTCCTAATTAATTTCTTTGATCCTTAATGTGAATACCACTAGTCAGCCTCACAGAATCAGTGTTGAAGCTCTTGCTTGTCTTTGGATCGCGAGTATTTTGCGCATCCTTTTGCTGCTGATCATAATCTCTAGGCAGCCGACTATTCCGGTAGGCTCCTGACATAGCGTTCGTCTTCATTTGCGGTCCATACCGTTCGTATGCGCTGTACTTTACGTCAGGCATCGGACTAAGAGGCGGTGCCATGCCAGGAGGAGTTCGAACTACCTCTGGCAATGTTGCATAGTAAATAATGCGAGTATTGCGGTTGGGAATTGTACGGTAACGATCATCTAAATCATTCGTGTGAATTGGTCTGTAATCACGTGGCTCAGCGCTGACATCATATCCCCTGTCCTGGTAGTAATAATATGGATCGCGATACATCGGTTGACGTGGCATATATGGATCATAAGTATCATATCGTCGGTTATTGTAATAATATCCATCCACTGGTGGTGGTGGCGGTGGTGTGAAAATGCTGTGGTCATAACTGGGAAATTTTGGTTATGTTAAAACACATGAATTTATTTACTCTTATTTACTTACCGTTCATACCGCCTGTTATAAGGATCGTAGTTAATTGCTGGATAATCATCATACAATCTTGGAGAATAGGCCTGGTAACGTTCGTATGGTTTTTTGTAATATTCTGGTTTAGCGGCGCTTAGGTTTTGGTCGCGATCTCTTGGCTCTGGTGCTTCTGAAATAGCAGCGGCTTTCTTTTGCTGGGTCACAAAATTGACACGAGGGGTTCGTGATTTGAATGCGTCCTTGATTGTGGCTTCAGCCATGGTATCGTCATCCTCGTGCGCCTGTCTGATTGTAGAATACTCTTGTTGCCTGACGATTGGAGCTCCCCATTTATCCTGCACTGGATTCTGGTTACTAGCTGCTTCCGCATAATAATTATTTTCCATCACTTGCTTCTCAGCTGACGGCAGTTTCTCGCTTTTCTCCTCATAATCAGTAGGAGCAGCATCTGGTGTGGCTTCAGCATTTCGGGCACGTCTCGTTGCATGTCCCTCAAGATTTTGCAAGTTACTCCACGACTCATCATATGCACCCGTGTTCTGAATATTCAAGAGTGGTGGACGTAATTTATTGTATGCAATGTTCTGCATGTAATTATTTTCATTGATACCAACATCGTCAGTGCTGCTGGTGAGCATGGCTGCATTTCTAGCGATGATGCGCTTAAACGGCGACACATGATTTTCACGGAAGTGGCTTACCAGTCCAGGAGACTCGACCACTTGGTAGCTTCGTTTGTCACGTATTGGATGGAAACGAGTGAGTAAGTGCTCCTGCGATGGTCCATCATCAGTGTAAAGTTCGGAAGGAACATCGAAATTGTACCCTTCCAGAATTTCAATGTCATCCGGTATTGTCATGCACATGATTGAGGAAAAGCTCAGCCAAACAATTAGCAAGCACACAGGTGCCATTGTGTGGATTCCCTGCAATTAAAATGTATTTGTATTATTCAGTGGCTAGTCTGTGCAGCTTTCAAGTTTTCTATTTTTCATCATTTTTTCGAACGACCTTGAGTCAGCATTTTTGCAGTAAAAGTTAGGCATACTTTTCCGGTGCGCGCATATTTGCTATGGGAAAATTTGAATTGCAAATTCTATACAACACACAGTACTCGATAGCTTCCTTTTCCCATATAATATGCTATTTCCCGCTTTTCGTTATTCGCTCGTATTTTACTCGCCAAATTCTATTAAATCATTTGCTCCACACACGCGGCTTTACTTTGTTCTGAGGCCTATTTCAATCGGCGGAAATATCAACGTCATGCATTCAATATTTTGTTACCGCGCGTGTGTGAGTGTACATATGATTTTTTTGTGTATTTTTGTTTTGTAATTTGTTATATCCTATTGTCCATACGATACAAAGTGAACAAAAAAAAAATTCTCTTTTTTAGAATTTGGTAACTATATTTGTGATTTCACAATGAGTCAACAATTGGCATAAAATATTGGGACAGAAATGTTCTAACATACAATAATGAATGTTAATGAATGCATTTAAAATTAATTTGCAAATTTCACTTTTTAAATAAGTTGTTGATTTAAGAAAAGTATTTTTGGAAGAAAATTATGTATTTTCACTCATCCGAATTTATTTTAAAACATTTATCAAAATTAACATAATTGCTTTTTATGTTTTACTCAATATTATTTTAATGATTTAGTAGAGAAGCAATTTTTTAAAAGATGTTTCAAATCTGATTTAAACATTTAATACCGAAGAAGTAATTTAATAATTGTCCACAAATAAACTTTTTAATATTAATTTAATAATATTTTAATCACTTATTCATTTAAAAAAAAAACATTGAAAATACACATACCATTTTTAAATCACAGTTTCCAAAATAAATTAAAAAATAATCAGAATATTCACAACTTAAAAAACTGAACCACTTTCCTAGAACTCCATCGCACGACTGCCACCAACCTGTTGCCCAACGGATTCAAGTCAGATTATTTCCATAAGCTATCATCAGTGTACATACAGATTTTTTGTAAATTAAAAAAAAAAAAACACAAGAAAACGCGTCAACCGCGTCACCGCACCGTTTGTTGTGTGTTCATCCAATTGTCACAAAATGATGAAACTGAGAACACGAGCACAATTCCCACTCTCATGCTTCCCAGCACCCACTGCAACATTGGTTCTGTTTCCCATTTCCATATTACCGACAGTGGTAACTTTTCATTTCGCTGGCCCACCTGCATCAGCCGCTGCATACAGAACACATTCGCCGATTCCCTCATATTTTCTATGATTTTCGTTACGATGTGCTGAGTTTTACATATTGTTTATCCAAATTGAGAAGCCATTTTTAAATGACCATTGAGGTTTTTAACAAGTTTTTCTCACACAATTTTCGGAGCGGCAGCCACTGTTTGGGACCACACCGTTTTCCGTTTTGTTGTGGGTGACCAAAGGGCTATTCCCTTCTACCTATAGTACATGCAGAATCGATGCGACAGTTCGTCAACCTGATATGATCACAATACCGTAAATCCGCTGTTTGATTTGGGCGCGCGATTACATTTTTCGCATTACAGTTTAATTCTCAAATCGAGATTGTTGTTATTATGCGCCATGGTGGCCGCGTATCGAAAGTAAATCAGCACGCGAGGTCGTTGGTATATTTACAGCGATCCGCAGAGAAGACTTTGGCTCATGCATGTTCCTGCTGGATGTGGTTCCATGACAATGACTTCTTGGTATTGTTTACTGAAGAATTAAAGTTGTTACCTGTTAAACTGCTTTCTTGATTTTACTGTATAATGAGATTATTTACCGTTAATCTCAAGTGATAAATGGTCTTAGAGTAAAGTTAATTCGCCGTTTCCGTGTGTTTAATGCAAGTTGTCAACACTTAAATGTATACTGTAATTTGGTTCGTTTATTCTTTACGTCTGTTTACTTTATTCTTCAGTGAGTTCAACTATGCAGGCGCGAAACCCATCGATGCCCAAAGAATTGGGCGAACAGAATTAAGAAACTCATTTTCAACACTTAACATAATATAATTAAATTATATGACTCCACTCAATCCCATCATTCATGACGAGCTAAAACATTTACTTACCCCTTCTCGTATATCCATATTTAAGTGCACAACCCCTTAACATCTTAATTGTCATAAAACCATGCTTTCTGAGTCGCTAAATGAGCAATTATGTCACTTTTATGACATGAAACCCTAAGGCGCGAGTCGGAAAAAAAACTGAAAAATTAAAAGACAAAAGAATTAGAGACATATTCGCGATACGGTACCTCGAAAGCATCAGCAGCAGCATAAAAATCTATGTTGTTAAAGCCATCCCCCATTAAAAATTACGAGCGTCCATTATGAGAGCACAAGAGCTATTTCATTTTTCATGTACCCGCCACAGTTTAGTCTTTTTCTTTTCCGGCTCTCCTAAATGCAACCACCTTCCATGTCCTGTTCAGCGTGAAAGAGTGTAGCGATTCACCCCTTTCGCGACGTCTTACATGCGCTATACTTTGGGGATTTCAATTTTACATCAGCGCTACTCGTAGGATATGCTCGGAAATATAATATGATGAAGTTGTGCTGCTTAGCTCTCATGAATAAGTTATGTAATTAGTCTTTTCGCGATTGCAATTAAAATTATCTGTCGTCCGTCAACACCCGCACATTTATGGACCCTATTCACAATGTTAACGTTTTACAGGAGTTTTAATTACAGAGAATTTTGCCTGAATCACTGAGAATTCATTAAATATTGATCAAGGACTTAAATCAAAATTGTTTTAATAAAATGTCAATTTTTTAAAAATATTTTTGACTGAAAAATCAGAAAATTGGCACCTTTAAATGAGGCAGCATTTTAAGTATTTTTCATCCCTTAATAAAATACCGGTGCTTGTTACATTACATTTCCCTAAAAAAAAACGTTTATACATTATATTCTATAACAATAAACAATTAAAAACATCCTTGTCGCAAAGTAAGTTCATATCTCCCGGGTAACATAACTGCAAAAATTACGAGTGTCTAGGGGTGCAATGTGCCAACCCTTTTATGTTTTCCTTTTCTAACTTTTATTCCACAAACATCGTAGAAAACTTTATACAGAATAAAAGTGGAAAACGACAAAGTCAAAATTCTATATACGTTTTGTGGCAATCTTCTTTCTCAGACAACAAAGTTAATGAAGTAATAATGCAAGGCGAATGGCACTGCAATTATTCACGTGTGTTTTATTTTATGGTATATTACAATATTGTGACTCGAAAAATATCAATATATAAAAAATTAAACTGTGAATGTATGATATATGCTCATATATTGTGCCTTGAGAATTATCTAAACAATTATGTACGAGATACGGAAACGACAAATATAGCCAAGTCGCACCGATCATCTTTGGTACCGATCGTCTCAGAGGGCATTTTACGGGCATTGGATTTGATTGACCGTATATTATTATTTATGCCACATTTAATTGTTTATATTACATAAAATTTAATTAAGAGTTAAGTTAACAGTTCCACTGAAAAGAAACAGAGTGGTATTAATACTTAATCATCACACCAATAAGATACAATAATTTATATTTGCTGTATTAAATAATTATATCCCTTTAACATGCAGATGTTAATTTGATGAATCCTTATAAGAAAAGTCTTACATGAAGAAACAATACTGTTTTAGATATGAGCTGTTGAGGACATGTAACTTGAAACCATCTTATAATGTGATGGTTTTTGTAGTTTATTTTGATATTTAATTATTAGTTAATCTCAATTGTAATTTCGCTTGAAATTGGTGTAGGCCTTTGCAGAATGGTGTAATTGTAGTTTTTCTATTTTAAGACAAACATATATATTAGTTTATAAATTATGTATGGCTTTCCCTAAAGCATGAATTTTTTTTTGTTGCCAAAATATGTTTAAGGTTTTAACGTGTTAATGTAATCGTAAACTTAAAAAAATAAAGAGCAAGTGTTTATTACATTTTACTTGGATTGAATTTAAAATGGATTAAAACACCAACCGGTAGATGGAGTTAGTTACCACCAAAGAACATGTCTTTGCTAAAAATTTCATACATTCACTTGCATCTTTTCTTTTGCTTTTTTCATGATATCGCTAGAACAGCTGAAAGACAAAACAATTTTTAAATTATTATACAAGATTGATAATAGGTAATTAAATTATTTTGCCAGGAAAAGTAATAAAAGAATGACTGATGAAGGACTAATGGTCCTTAGAAATGCTTTTAAAAACTTCGCTTGTCTCTTTTCGAATTTCGGATACTACCAACAGCAACCAATTTTTATTTTCCATTGGACATGACAAGTAACTGACAGGTATTTCGCTGCTCAAAGTGCCTCAAATCTGGCGCGCTTTTACAGTTGACGCTGCTGTCATCACTGAAATTTTCTTTTTTTTAAGTTTCTTATTTTTAAATCATAATCCTTTTTTAAATTATAATTCATCATAATTTGTGACTTTTTAAAGCTTATGAGTTGCAGTAGCGTTAAAAGGTTTCGTTCGAGAGCCAATAATTGTAGGTGGTTTGTCTTCATTAAGTAATTCTAAAAAAAAGTGTTGTACCCACGATAATAATATGAACAAGGGGAAAATTTCAACGCCACAGTCTGAAGAAAAGAAGAAAAAATTTGTACAAACACGTTTATCATTTGGAAAAGTGGGATCACCAGTAACTGCTTCCAAGGAGGAAGAAGGAAGCAAGCATGATATTAACACTCGTAAACGAAAATTATCTGATCCCGGTGTTGATCGAAAGAACACGAAAAAAGTTCCTGCGGTAATATCAGATGATGAGTTGGAGTGCATCGACATTTCATTAGATGATGACACACCGACGAAGCCGGTTATTCGACTTCCTCCGACCAAAAAACACAAATCGGTGCAGAAAGTTGATAAGGAAAATGTAAAAAAATTGTCAGCAGCTGTGAAAGGAGCCGAAGATGTCGTTTCTAAGAGTATATTGACAGACATTGAAACGGCAGTGACCAGTGCACCCGATGAGAATGTAGTGGAAACTGTAGAAGATGCTGTGTCGATGCCAGTGGAGGAGTTGCCGGGTGTTGCAAAAAAAACGGAACAAACCAAAATAGGCACTGCATCTCCTCGTACTAGGTTGCCTCGAGCTTCTAAAATAGTTCCTAAAACCACACCATTGAAGAAGAAGCCATCGTTTGCCAAGGACTCTCCAACGACTGTATTAACACCAAATACAAAAACAGTTCAACTAGATGATGAGGAAAATTCGGTAATGCTCGAAGACGATGATTCAATTATATCCAGCAAATGCACATCGGTTAGTGAGGATTGTGACGCGGTCAGCAATGCTAGTCTGCAACAAAAGAAAAAAGACGACGTGGAAAAGATGGAGACTGACTCCGATGATTTGATTGTAATTGAGGTAATGGAAACAGTACTACCACCACCTCCACCCGCGTCGATAACGACACCATCACGAAAGCGAGTTGTTGATGATAAAGGAAATGTTACTCCCACAAACAGCAAAAAAACAAATTCCACATCTGGTACACCGCAACAAGATTCACCCGCGTTACCCAAATTAACACCCAAACAAATCCAGAAGAAACTTGAAGCCGAACAAAAACAAATTGAACGACAGAAAGCAAAAGAAGATCGTGATCGCAAAATTCAAGAGGAAAAGGATAAGAAACAAAAGGAAAAAGATGCAAAAGAACAGGCGCGTCGTGAAATTGAGGAAAAGCGCAGACTTGAACGTGAAGATAAAGAACGTAAACGCCAGGCCGACATAGAGCAGCGTAACGAGGAAAAGCGCGCCAAGGAAGAGGAGCGTCGTCAGAAGGAGGAGGAACGCCGACAGAAGGAAGAAGAACGAAAACGACGTGAAGAAGCAAAGGAAGAAGAACGCATGAAAAAGGAACTCGAAAAGGCAGAAGCTGAAAACAAGAAGAAACGAGAGGCACAAGCATTTACAAAGTTTTTTGTTCAAAAGACTGGAGCCAATTCCAAGGTGGAGGAAGAAAGCGCCGAAAGTTCAGAATCAACAGATAATGTCCGGCCGTACTTTATGCCATTTGCCCTGAAGAGTGATATGCGATTGGCGCCTATTGTTCGAAGTCAGTTAACACCGGAGCGAAAAGCTAAACTGGAAGCCGTTTTGAAAAAAAACGACCCCAATGCTATTCTCTATTTAGACCAGCTTCGGTCCGGCAGCATTATTGTTGGCAAAAGCGAATGTACATGGCGAAATGACGAAGATGAAGTCATTATAATAGGTAATTTTTACGTCCTTGTTTTAGAAACAAATGTTAAATCTTCAAATATTCCACAGAAAACGATGAGTTAGAAGGCGCTGCCAACATTATTGAAGATTCTACATGTATTAGGAAATATCGCGCCAAGTACTTTCATTTTGTTGAAAATCGACGACCTCCTTACCGTGGAACGTGGCGCAAGAAGAGCAATATTATTAAACCGCGACGTCCACTTTCTTTAGATAAGGTAATAAACTTTTTATTGTAAATTTTCTGTCGCCATTAGTTATTTAAAATGTTCCATCACCAGACATTCTTTGACTACGAAGTCGATTCAGACGATGAGTGGGAAGAAGAGGAGCCAGGAGAATCCCTACACGGAAGTGACGACGAAAAGGAGTCTGAAGACGACTACGAGGTAGACAACGAGGTTTTTGTGCCGCACGGCCATCTTAGCGATGAAGAGTACCAAGATGATGACATTGGAGAGGATAACACACCAACTGCACAAAAGGCGCGAGAACAAATTCTTCAGCGCGCTTTCGCCGAAGAGATGAACAAAAAGACACAAAAAATCAAACCCCGCAACATTGGTCTGGTTTACTGCAATCCCGACGGCGAAGAATCGACAGACTGTTCTAAAACCCTGTGGGGCGTATTACAGCGGGCATCTGCCATTTGCCAAGAGCCAGTTTCGTTGAAGCCTCTCGAGGACGTGACGACCAATCATTTATCGTTAAATGGCGCAGATGATGCTGGTCCAACGCTGCCCACTAAGAAGCTATCGCTCTCTGAGGAACACATTAAAGATCTTATCCGACTATTACATGGCAACACGAATGGGCTATCCTTTCTTATCGAAGAATTTCTTGCTCACCTGGCTAAACAGATTGAAAGCGACGAATCATCGGCGGATTTACGAATCTCCAAATCGTATGTTAAGCGGAAATGTCATGAGCTGGCCGAACGGAAACTGTGCACAGAAGAAGGTCCAATGCTAAATAAGTTCTGTTGGTGTGTGTCGAGAAAAACGCGCGAATCTAATGGCATGGGCAGTATAACATTGCCCAATAGTTGGACATATATTCTGGAGAAGAAGAAATTGCGTAAATTGCCGTCCGATAAAGAAACGAATGATGTCGTTGAGACAAAACCTACCGCACCTGCGAACGGCGAGTCGTTAATCACGAAATTCGCCAGTTTTATGTCTGAAGAGGATAAGCGCAAGCTGTTGGCCACTGCGGGTATTGTGGGTGCAGTTGCGGTGAAAAAGGTGCCTTTAAGTAATACGGCTGCAACGAAAGACGCAAAGATCAAGCCGCAAAATGTCGAACCAATGGAAGTAATTGAATTGGATTAAATTCTGAAATTTTATATATAAGTTTTTGCACAAATATCCTTATTTTTTAATTATATAGGTCCTTAAAATAAGTAAGAAACCTGTTTTCCTAAAATTTCAGGCGATAGATATATTTTATTGAATTTTCCGATTACGGTTTCTACCTATTGCTGCCAGGTGCCTTCCTCGTTACCACAAGTTCACAGTTGTAATGTCAGATAAAGGAGAAATTGCGTAGTCACTGAAAATAAGGGATTGAATAGGAACAATTGTGAATCTTCTATACACATAAAAAATAAATTGCATTGTGATTTGGATGAATTGTATTTCCTTTTGTTTGTCCACTCTTGAGATGGTCTGTTAGAAGTCACTTTTTATTGTTCGAAATAGTGCCAAAGGCACAATGAACTAATTTAGATCGTCGCAGCCAGTCAACAGCAAGAACGGAAAAAATCGGATACGGGGAGGAACAGAATTTTCTTAACTAAAACACTTTTTTAATATTCTTAGACAATAGTAATATATTTTTACATGTGCTTTATGATTTCTATTAATATATTTTAATTAAAATTACTCTTACGTTGAAATTTTACAATAAAAAAAAAATTGAACTGACATTAAACATTTAATTTTTTAAGTAATAAATCATTCTTTAAAAATGTAATCTTCCAAAAAATCTATAACATCACAAACCCAAGAAACAGGTAATATACAGAATACATCCTCGTTATCCTAATCCTGTTCTTATGTTTTCCAAAATGCTACGATGCACGGCGAGACGGTAAAGGCGTTGCTGAAGAAATGGTAATTTAAACGGCAAAGACACCAGAAATTACTGGATTGTTGGTAAGTGCCCATTTTATGGACAATGGAAGTTGCTTAAAAAATTTGAAGGGTCGCAAAATCCTAATTGAATTGTATTAGAAAAGTTTTCTTAACTATATAATGAATTCAAAATGTTATAAGGTGTTTTCTGCACCGTTAATTTAAATACAATTTTAAAATCCCCCAAATTCCAGAAATATTCTACTAGATAGGAAACAATTGATTCCATAGACATTTTTTGCTTAATTCGTTTGTAAATCCATTCACTGGCTGTCGTTCTGTCCCTTATTTGCCATCATAAGTACCATTAGTGGACACCAACGTCCAGAAGCGCCGCCTCAGTTGGGCGACGCATTCCCTTTGTGCATGGACAGTGGCAAATCCATAGTTATGCACACCCAGCCAGCAATATCAACATCCTCGTACTCCCACTTGCGAATCCATGGATGATTCAGCAACGATTTGAGATCAGCACGCTCGTCTGGATCCTTTTTCAAGCACTTGTCGATGAAATCCTTGAATTCGTCGCTGAATATATGATGCTCCAGCTTTGGCGGCGGTTCGTTTACAATGTAATCAAGCAACTCAAAGATGGCCAACACTTTCGGCTCGATAATCGTTTGATTGGCATCATCGCCGTTATTGGCGAAAATTGAGTCAAGCGTCTTGGCATCAGGCGGGGGAATAGGATACATTCCAATTGCCATTTCAATTAGAGACAATCCCAGTGACCAAATGTCTGACTGCACTGAATAATGTGATCCTTGCAAACGTTCCGGCTGCAGAATACAAATAAAGATTACAATTTTGGTCGACGAATCTACGTCAAGGCACTACTTACCGACATATAACTTCGCGTTCCAACAAATGAGTTTGCCATCGAGTCAATCAACTGTCCAGACACACCAAAATCACAAATTTTTATCTCACCGCTGCTATTCACTAAAATATTGCTCGGCTTCACGTCGCGATGCATAATCGCATGTTTGTCGCGTAAATAGCTGAGCCCCTTTAGAACGGCCAACGTTATTTTGCCTAGCACCTCTTCGGGAATTTTACCAGCACGCTTTAATATTAAATCCAATGAGCCGGCGTCCATGTACTCCATGCAAATGCTGATCTCACCGTCGCTGTAAAATGCACCATAAAAGCCGACAATGTGCGAAAAATTGCACTCATGCAGAACTTTCAGCTCGCGGATAATTTGCTTCTTGACAGCCGCCTTCACTTCCAGATGGATGAGTTTGCGTGCCATTATCAGCTGTGTCGGAATGTGGCGGACTTTCATGACAACGCCACCATTGCCAGAGCCAAGCTCACCCAGTTTTTCCAAATCTTCGTCTCGCAATTCGCCAATTTTCTCCTTTTGGCTGAGGAACACTTTAATGCGTTTGCGTGCTGTGTCATCCATCTCCAATTCTTCAAGTGTTTCAGTGAGCGCTTCAATGCTGGTCTTTGGTTTACCCATTTTTCTAATAATTTCAACAGTTAGATACAGTTTTTTTTTCAGTAAAAAATTTGCCATCAACTTACTCAGCACTGGAAGGCGTCTTCGCTGGCGCTGATTGTTGGGCTGACGGGTCGACTGATCCTGGCGGTAACGTCAGGTTCAGTTTATTCTTCGACATCTTGCTCATCCTGATCTGTTTGATGATAGCACACTAATTGCAACCGGATGCGTGGGTTGAGTGTGCAGATCGATTCTGTGAATACAAATTGCGATAGCATTTTTTTGGAATGAGTAATCGATGTTTAATTGCAAATGCAAAACGGGCAGGTGGGATTCCCGAATTAAATTTGCATGTATATATGTATTTACAAACCACAGATTAGCTACGGTGATGCCAAATGCAGGAAGGCAGTACTTGATGAATATAATTAAGCGAATTGACTATACGTTACTCCAGTGACCAATCTGAAGTCTTCACTCTGAACTTCTCAGCATATATACACAACACAATTATAACTTATAATTATTAAGAATTCTTAATTCTGCGTGAAGAATGTAGAATTTATATATATAAATCTATTGCTCAATATTATAACTATAAAATATATGTATAAAAACGCCGCTCTTGGTAACCGCATGCTACATTTAATTTTGGCGACATTTAATCAATAATAATAATAAATAATTTAACGAATAGATGTACATACTTCATAATTCATAATCGCTTACATTTATAAAATCAGTTTTACAATAAATATATGTTTAATCGCATCTATATAAATAGATGCCATAAAATAAAGCTATTTATAATTTATATGTTACTATAAATTGAAGTTCAAACGCCATTTTCAAGGTGCAGCAATTTATATTTCTTTTCACTTTTGTTATTTCCTCTTGAGAGATCACACGCACTATGGGTACGTAGTTTTAAGAACAAGAAATCAACTAAACTATTAAACGGTCTAAATATTTTCTCAAAGCAAACTAAAACATTAAAAAATTCTTTTTTATAATTGTAATTGCTCATTTTACCTAACAATTAGTGAGAAAAAGTAAAATCTTAATCAACCTAACAGTAAATAGATTTTTAAGAAAATTTGATCCAAAATAGGAATATTTATGATTATTTTCATGACAATTGTTGCATTATTGAACTAAAATATACGCTTTTGAACTAATTTTAAGTAAACAAAATTACAATTTTGTACCGCCCAAACATAACCTCAATAACAAAAATTGTAATCTTTTGAATTGTCTTGTGGCAGGCAAACCTCGAGGTCTTCGCACTGGTCGCAAGCACGTGAACCATCGCCGTGAGCAGCGTTGGGCTGACAATGACTACAAGAAAGCTCATTTGGGCACAGTATGGAAGTCCAATCCTTTCGGTGGTGCTTCCCATGCTAAGGGTATCGTCCTAGAAAAGGTGTATGTATGTTTTGGTTACTACTTATCAACTCATCAACTAAGAGTCAGTTTGTAACTGGGGAGACGGAGTTGCATCGCCAGTTCGCAGTATATTTCTTGTGTTTGGGCATTTCTAGTAATCCAATCACAGAAGTATACTGTGAGTTGTTTGTGCATAGGAGACGCCTTGTTTTTCTATATTCTCTTTATTACATCACCAAGCCACTCCAAATATTGTAAACTAATCGATTTGTGTTCTCTGCAGTGGCGTTGAAGCCAAACAGCCCAACTCTGCCATTCGCAAGTGCGTCAGGGTTCAACTGATCAAGAACGGAAAGAAAATCACAGCTTTCGTCCCCCGGGATGGTTCCCTCAATTACATTGAGGAAAACGATGAGGTTCTAGTCGCTGGATTCGGTCGTAAAGGCCATGCCGTTGGTGACATTCCCGGAGTTCGATTCAAGGTAAAACATATTTCCTTCCTTTATCAACTGATGATCTTAAGTGATGACACAATATGAGCCAATCCAATGAGCCGTCATGATTACCCTCATTTACCTACATTATCTGAAGAACTTCCATTTTTGATACGTTTAAAAAGACAGACAAATTTTCTTTTACTAATCTGGTTCATTTCTGTTTTGTTTACAGGTTGTGAAGGTGGCCAACGTCTCCCTCCTGGCTTTGTACAAAGAGAAGAAGGAACGTCCACGTTCTTAAAGTGTAAAATTTACACAAATAAACTAATTTTATTACAACTCTAATTTTGAGCATTTTTACTTTAATTTTCGTTGATCAATAAATAACCAAATTGAAAGCATGAGATAGGAAATATAATAAATATTCAAGGGTCCAAAATTGATAATCGGTCACATAAAAAAGGCTCCATAAACAAAGCTAAATGCTGACTTAAGAAATACTTTTAAATTAGTTATCCCAAGAAGGAAAGACTGCGAAATCTGCAAGGTAATTTACACAGGAAGCGGTTCTAACTTCTAGCATCTTGCACTTAAAAAAACAACTCCCTTTCGAGTTGTAATTTCAATTTTTCGGACTCGCCAAGAAGCAGAAAGAGCCGCTTTGGATTGTCTATTTTTATAGCGGATTAAGTGCATAAGACTTAGTCGTTAAGGCTGGGCATCCAATTTAATTTTTGTTAATAGTTTTTATAACAACATTTAAATTTTTTTTTGTTTTATATATATAGATAAAACAAAAACATATATTATATATTCATTTGGTAACCAGCGTACGCCAACGCAGTTACCACCAATAACATTAATGTTTTGGCGCCAATTTTATGACAAGGCATATGTTTTAACTGCGCGAGCTATTTTGTCTGTCGTGTTTAAATTTAAAATAAAAATAATAAAGTAAAGTACAGTTATTGTTTAGTAAAACTGCAATAATGAGCGAATCCCCTTGTAAGTATCGCTTAAAACATTGGAGGATAAACTTGTTGTATTTTTGCATATAAATTTGAATGGTTTTACAGCCCAGCCGCGGGTGAAGCGACAGCGAGTTGACAAACAGGGGCGCTTTGCAGCATTGGAACGTCTGCGCGGATTAAAAGGCAGCAAAAACAAATGTGAAGTCAGCGATGAGATCGACAATGTTTACGATACTGTTGATGAGAAGGAATACGCGAAATTAGTGAGCAAACGGGCTGCCGAAGCTTGGATTGAAGATGATGGTAAGTGTCTCTTCGCATGGTATTTGGTAAATCTTAACTCTAAAGATTTGATGATTGTTAAACCAAGGGACTGGATTTTTTGATGATGGCCGTGAAATCTTTGACGATGAAGAGTTTATGGAGGATCAGGAAACAACTAAAAAGCGTGGGGGCAAGAAGCGTCCGCGTGAAGACGACAAACCGACGGTGCCAAATAAAAAGGGATCGATTGTCTCTATGTTGAGTCGTGGTGTGGCCAAAAAAAAGGCAGTCAACTTAGACGCCGACAGTATTTTGAGTGATCTTTTGGAAGAAGCGAAGAATACTAGCAGCGAGAATATTGTTTTGTCTGCCATTAACATTCGTCGTTCTGTGAAAGATCAAGTGGACGATGAGGCTTTGGCAAAGCAGTACATGGAGAGCTTCAATCAGAAGCCAAAGACTGTTACAAAAGTTGTAGACGAAGATGATCTTGTAAAGGAGGTGATGAAGACAATGAATGAAGTTAAAAAAGGTCCGTTGAAAACCATCAAAACCTCGTTTAACTTTACTGAGCCGGTTGAGAATGATTTTGATGATGCATTTGATGATAATTTTGACGTGGAACCTGATATTGTGGCACCAGTAAATGAGGAAGCTCGCAAGATAGTTGAGATCGAAACTAAGCAGCCTTCAAAAGTTCATGGTGAATCTGCCAACGTAATTGATGCTAAGATTGAAGCAGAAAAACCCAAAGATATTCGCATTGAACCAACGACTGTGGCAAAACAACAAGTCGAAAAGCCAGAGATTGATGAAGAGAAAATGAAAGTTGGTGATTTGACAGACTTTTTTAACGAATGGGAACAAGAAGAAAATGTTGATACTAAGCAACAGGAGAGCAAGGATGTGGATGCCAAATTCGATGCAAAAGTATATATTTGGTTTAATGAAAGTTGAATTCCTTGTTTTTAATACGAATTTTACAGAGCATTATCAAATTCTGGTGTTGGGATGTGTGCGAAGAGGCCAAGCGACCTGGAGAGATTTTTTTGTTTGGCAGCATTCTAGTTGAAGCAGCCAACGGCAGCAAAAAGTTCCAATCTGCTTGTGTACACATCGAAAATGTGGAACGAAGCCTTTTCCTTCTGCCCAGAGAGTTTGTAAGTATTTTCCATAATGTGTATTGATTGGAACTAATAGTGACTTCATGTTATAGGCTCTCGATCCAATCACAAAAGAATCAACCAAGAAAAAAGTCACTACAATGGACATCTACAACGAATTCACGGAAACAGTTGCTGCAAAATTGAATCTGAATGACTACGGCATGAAATCGGTACAAAAGCACTTTGCTTTCAGCGTCCCAGGCATCAAAGTTCCAATTACTGGTGACTACATTGAAGTTCGCTACAGCGGCAAACAGCCATCGCCCAATGAATCGCGTGTCCCATACAACACGTTCGCCCACATCTTTGGCTCTAACACGGGGGCCTTGGAGCGATTCGTTCTCGATTTCAAAATCAAGGGACCTTGTTGGTTAGATATAAAGAATTACAAAGTCTCGGATCGTCCCAAAACATGGTGCCCCGTTGAGCTGAGTTGCTCCAAGCCAGACTCTATTTGTCTATCAACCGTAAAAAACCAGGCTCCACCTCCACTCGTCGTGGTCACACTCAACGTGCGAGTGGCCATAAATCCAAAAACCAACAAAAACGAGATTGTCATGATTGGATGCCTGGTCAACAGCGCTTTTGAGATTGACAAACCGGCGCCAGAGCGAAAATTTCACCGCCATTTTTGTGGTGTTACTCGTCCCAGCGGCAGCGTTTGGCCTACTGATATCGGCCAGAAAATCGACAAATTTACTGGTACCAAAGTTACAAAGTTGGATAACGAACGGGCGCTTCTTAGCTGGTTCTTGGCTCAATATAAAATTATCGATCCGGATCTAGTGGTAACGCATGACGCCAATGACTGTCAGCTGGACATTATTTGCGAGCGTCTGATCGATAATAAAATTCCGATGGCGTCCCGAGTCGGTAGGATGCGCTACACTAATTTGTTTGGCAAAAAATTCAAAGATTGCTTCACTGGTCGAATGATTTGCGATATTAAATTGTCTGCCGAAGAACTGATCAAATCGCGTAGCTACGATTTGGGCACCTTGTGCACAAACATCCTTAAACTGGAGTCAGATGATCGCGTGGATGTGTCCAACGATGACATGTACAGAATGTTTGAAAGTGGTGAGGGCATTTTGAATTTGGTCACTCTAACGATGAAAGATGCTTCGTACGTTCTACGGATTATGTGTGAGATGAACGTTCTGCCATTAGCGCTGCAGATTACAAACGTTTGTGGCAATGTCATGTCACGGACGCTGCAAGGTGGTCGCTCTGAACGCAATGAATTTCTGCTTTTACATGCTTTCGCTGAGAAAAATTACATTCCGCCGGAGAAGAAGGTCCGCGACTACAGTCATCGTGATCAGACAAACGAATCACAGCAGGCTGACGCCACTGTTGGTGGTGGAGGTGCGGGTGGAAAGAAGAAGGCTGCTTATTCGGGTGGTCTGGTTCTGGAGCCAAAAAAAGGATTTTACGACAATTATATATTGCTGATGGATTTTAATTCACTTTATCCAAGTATCATCCAGGAGTATAATATATGTTTTACCACAATTGGGCAACCAGATGATGATGGAAACTTGGATTTGCCGGAATCCGGTGTCGAACAGGGAGTCTTACCGCGACAAATTCGTCGTCTGGTTGAAAGTCGTCGAGAAGTCAAGAAACTAATGGCCAATCCGGATTTAGATGCTGATCTTAAAATGCAGTACAACATTCGACAGTTGGCGCTTAAACTAACAGCCAACTCCATGTATGGATGCCTTGGTTTCTCGCAATCGCGATTTTTCGCCCAGCATTTAGCTGCCCTTGTCACACAGAAGGGCAGAGAAATTCTAACAAATACCAGAAGCTTGGTACAAAAGCTGAATTTTGATGTTATCTATGGTGACACCGACAGTATCATGGTGAACACAAACACAACGGACTACGATCAGGTCTACAAGTATGGCTACAGCATTAAACAGGCGGTCAACAAGATCTACCGCCAGGTGGAGTTAGACATTGATGGCGTCTTTCGCTATTTGCTGCTTTTGAAAAAGAAAAAGTACGCTGCTGTGACGGTGTCCAAAAGCAAATCCGGCGAATTTGTATACACACAAGAGCACAAGGGTTTGGACATTGTGCGTCGAGATTGGTCACGTATATCAGTGTTGGCTGGTCAAGCAGTCTTGAACCAGATTTTATCAGACAAACAGATGGATGAGAAAATTGATAACATTCATTCGTATCTTGAGCAAACGAAGGAAAAGTTTGAATCTGGCGGTGTGCCGCAGGCCCTTCTGGGTATTACCAAACAGCTGACCAAGATGCCCAACGATTATGTGAACATAACAACGTTGCCGCACGTGCAAGTGGCAAAACGGATGAATTTCGATCATCAGAGGCGTTACAAAAAGAATGACATGGTCACTTATGTCATTTGTGATGACGGCACTGATCTTCCAGCGATGCAGCGTGCTTATCATCCTGATGAGCTTAAAATGCGGAAGGACATCAAGGTGGATACCAATTATTATTTGGCGCATCAAATTCACCCGGTGGTGTCGCGTATGTGTGAGCCGATTGAGGGAACAGACGCGAGCAAAATTGCAAGCTGCCTCGGTTTGGATCCTAGCAAGTTCAGAGCGGCTGCGCAAAAGTAATTTTTTAAAGTCTCTTTTCTATACCGATCTTATATTGTTTTATGTTCAAGGGTTCACCGAGAACGGATGGAGGACGGCGTCGGAGAGGCGATTATCAAGTCTGTTGCCAACAAGTATCGATTCTGTGAAAAATTCCGATTCAATTGCGTTGAGTGCAGTTCCGAGATTCTGATGGCGTCCGCCGTCAAGCGGGATGGAGGCAGTTGGCATTACTTGCTGGACAAGTGTGCCGACCCGAAGTGCCAAGTGGCGCCGATCCAGTACTTGGACTTTATTCGCAATCGCTTGCAACTAGCTATCGGCCAGTACATTGCCCAGTTCTATCAAAATTGGTTGATCTGTGATGATCCAATGTGCAATTTGAATACTCGAATTGTTTCGCCGGTCAGTAGTTTTTTATTTAATATATACTTTATGTAAATTATGTTTTTAACTCCCTAGATGCTTTTGAATGGACGTCCACTATGTCACGTTTGCCAAAAGGGATGCTTGGTGCGTCAATATTCTGAGACAGATTTAAACAATCAAATCTCCTATTTGCAATACATTTTTGATTTGAGCAAACACGAGGATAAACGTAAGTTCAATTCTCAAATTTCTCTTATTCTTTCGTTAACCCATTGATTCCTTTTAGAATTACCACCAAATCCAGAAGTACAAGAAGCTTACATGAGTCTGAAAGAAACAGTCGACTCCTTTTTAGAGCAGTCGGCTTACAGGATTATCAAGTTATCAGACTTGTTTCAGAATGCCCAGCCTGCAAAAAGAATTGTAGAAGGGCATTAACTTTTTATTGGACCTTACCATTGTTTTTATGTAACTGATTTAAAGTGCATCATCTTATGAAATAAAACCTTTTCAATTAAAATATTTAAATTTTTATTATTGGGCTTATAAACGGTTTAATTCATGGTTAAAACGATGAAAATTCATCTTCGAAAATACAAAATATATCTATATGTGGACTATATGTATATCTGAAGTTCGAAAATATAATTGAAAATATATCATTTATATATATCTAAGTCGAGAGTACACGCCATTTTCCAAGATGGGATATTTGATTCTTTCTTTTGTTATTTCCTCTTGACATCGTACGCACTATGGGTGAGTGTTCTCTGAAGTTAAAAAAATTAAATAAATTAGTAAATGGCTTAAAAATTGTGTTAAATAAATGAAAACGTTGAACTAAACTCTGTTTAATGTGTGTTTAATAGAAAAGTCGAGAAATAATCATAAAATAGACGAAAATTAGTTAAGAATCGACAGTCTTCATTTCATTCGAACAGTGCATTGACTTTTTAATCTCGTTTTATTAGTGTCATCGGTTCATTAAATTGAAGTTAGTTTTGATAAAAGTTCATAAAATGTTGTAAGGAACACGATAGAAATATTTTTTTAAGCCAATTACGTGAATTTTTAGTGGAAATAATTTAAATTTTGTACCGCCCAAACATAACCTCAATAACAAAAAATCTAATCTTTTGAATTGTCTTGTGGCAGGCAAACCTCGAGGTCTTCGCACTGGTCGCAAGCACGTGAACCATCGCCGTGAGCAGCGTTGGGCTGACAATGACTACAAGAAAGCTCATTTGGGCACAGTATGGAAGTCCAATCCTTTCGGTGGTGCTTCCCATGCTAAGGGTATCGTCCTAGAAAAGGTGTATGTATGTTTTGGTTACTACTTATCAACTCATCAACTAAGAGTCAGTTTGTAACTGGGGAGACGGAGTTGCATCGCCAGTTCGCAGTATATTTCTTGTGTTTGGGCATTTCTAGTAATCCAATCACAGAAGTATACTGTGAGTTGTTTGTGCATAGGAGACGCCTTGTTTTTCTATATTCTCTTTATTACATCACCAAGCCACTCCAAATATTGTAAACTAATCGATTTGTGTTCTCTGCAGTGGCGTTGAAGCCAAACAGCCCAACTCTGCCATTCGCAAGTGCGTCAGGGTTCAACTGATCAAGAACGGAAAGAAAATCACAGCTTTCGTCCCCCGGGATGGTTCCCTCAATTACATTGAGGAAAACGATGAGGTTCTAGTCGCTGGATTCGGTCGTAAAGGCCATGCCGTTGGTGACATTCCCGGAGTTCGATTCAAGGTAAAACATATTTCCTTCCTTTATCAACTGATGATCTTAAGTGATGACACAATATGAGCCAATCCAATGAGCCGTCATGATTACACTCATTTACCTACATTATCTGAAGAACTTCCATTTTTGATACGATTAAATGGACAGACGAATTTACTTTTACTAATCTGGTTCATTTCTGTTCTGCTTACAGGTTGTGAAGGTGGCCAACGTCTCCCTCCTGGCTTTGTACAAGGAGAAGAAGGAACGTCCACGTTCTTAAAGTGTAGAATTTACACGAATAAACATTTTTATTTTACCATCCAATAATTTTGGGCATTTTCACTTTAAATTTTTTAGGTTTCTTAAAATATGTATTTCAGTATATTTTAGGTTTCTTCTGGTCGAGCACATGTGACCACAGCAAGCAATAATATTACAGGTAAATTAAGTTCATACCTACAACTATATTCCATTTCCTCTTTGAAATGATGACACAATATGAGCCAATCCAATGAGCCATCGTGATTACTATCATTTACCTACATTATCTGAAGTCTTTTTATTATTTTTTAATTAAATATTTCCTTTAAAACCAATTATACTCACGATATTCTTCTTTGTTTCAGGTGCGAACATCTTCTATCTAACGTGTAAAAATATATTAATAAATTTTAGAATAAAAAAACGTAACTTAAAGATTTTTTTTTTAATTTTATATGTTTAAATTACAGCTGAATAAGAATTTAATGGAATAGGTTTTGTCTGGCAGGAAAAGCAGCAGCCTAATTGTTGCGATTTTCTTTAAGAAGTTTTAAAAGTGTATTTAAATTGGAGCAAATGAGAAGAACACAGAGCAAGGGATTACAAGGATAAAAAGTGCTCATTATTTAAAAAAAAGAGAATTAACTTTTGGTAATAAAACAAAGTCTGGATTTTATTTTTCAATTAATATTAAATAGTCTTATACTTACCTTTTGGATCTTTTAGGTTTTTCTTATTGAATCTGAAAAATATTTGTTGACACTGAAATAGAAGCAAAAAAAATTGAAACACAATAAATTACATAATATCTTATTTATTTAGATTTTCAAGAATTGAGTTAATCGCCTTACTATCTAAATGTCTTTCTCCTTTCTTGCATTGTACGCTAATTATTTAGAATAAGTAGATTTTTAAAGCCAAAGTGTCATAAATTGGGTTCTTAGTTCTTATTTTATACGAATTATTATAATTTCATGTCAAAGAGTCATGGGCTGGACCTTTCGTCGTTTTGTCTTACACGTCATAAATTGTTTTTTTTTTGTTTATTGGGAAAATTGAATATCAATTGCGGGAACTTATATATCGTAAAAACATTTTATATCATTTTGCGTTGCTTTAGAACTATCTTAAAAGCTTTGGACGTTTGCAGAATTCCGTAGGATTGTTTGATAAATTTTAATACTCAGCAAATGGTTGTTATTTGGAAATATGTTTGAAAAAATTTAGTTAAAATGTCTACAATGCAAACTTTTGTCACTAACATCTGTGATTAGTAAGGGGAGAGTGTGGGGGCTCAGACTGTTGGTAGATTGCATTTAAATTTAAAAATGTGTGCATGATTATCATGATATGTAATATTTATGTACCACATTAGCAGTGTTCAAAATATACAATCCAGAACATAAATCAAAAGACAATTGTGAAGCAACAAAAGGTTATTATATTTACAAAAATATGTCATCTAATTATATATAAAAATACAATTGCTTGTGCTTTTCCTAATCTCAGAAATATCACAGTTTTAAATTTCTTCTTTTTTTTCTACTCAGTAAATTGTTTCTTCACAATTTTTGTATCTGCTGAAGTTCGATATTTGTAGCACCAATATCACTGTTCTTTAAAGCTTGTCCATAGCACATCCTTCTAACATGATGTTTGCATTAATTATTTACATGAAACCAGCACAATAACTCGATAGAATTGTGCATACATGTTGATTAAAGCCAATTTAGATTAATCTCAACTTCTTTACAATTGTTTGCAAACGAAAATTAACAAGTTTTACATAGTACTACCCCTACTCTCCCCTATATCAGTTTTACTACTCCAAATATGTGGTAAAATGATTTTTAACATCTACGAATTCAAAAGACATTTATTTTATTTGAAAAATGTAAAATGATATTTTTTAAATATGGATTCAATCATTACGGGATTTGTGAGTGTCCTTTTCAAAAGGCTTATTCGTTATAAAAAAACGGTTCCATGTGAAACTGTTACAATTCAAACCGTTCTAACCGCATCGATATTTGATATATTTGTTGTTTTTTTTTATATAATTTAAATTCTTTATATTCTAATAGCTTCATTTAGTTTATTTATCAAAAATATGTTTGTTGTAATAGTTATGGGTTCCCTTGTCGGTGTCTACAATTTTAAATGTTCATCACTTTAGTCGAATATTCCTTTGTCATTGTTCTAGCTACGATAGGAAAATATTCTGTATTTGTGTTTTGTGTAATAAGATTAGAGCCAGACTGGTGGCCATCAGGAAGGCGCCAGTGGCTGGCGTTAGGTTGTGACGAGTGCCAGTGTTCCCGGCTAAAATGGCTGCGCGCATTTTCATTCTTGCCTGCAAAAAAGAATTCATCGATATTAGTTGTATTCCATAATAAGATAAAGTTATTAATGAAGTATTCAATAGTTTCATATCTTAAAAATTTTACATTTTTGTAAACATAAAAATATGAAATTTCTTCTCAAGATTTGCAATATGTTACATGAATATAGAAAGACCTTTGCATCTACTTCACATTCATGAATTCAACGTCTTTATAAGAACTTTGTAATGAAACGTTTTTTTTTTGTAAATAAAATGTTATCTTAATTTAATTATTTTTTCATATAAATAAAATTTTTAAGGATAAACAAACAATTACGGTCAGGAGTTACGACGACATTTAGAACAGATCGCAGGAATGCAGTTGTTTTAAAGTAATTTTTAGTGATATTAATTCTGCAATTTCCCGAAATGATTTGTGCCAGATGTTTCATGAAAATTGTGTAGGAAAATATTAATGCAATATTAATCATGTAATAAAAAAACAAGTGAAATAATGTGTATTTTCTAGAATAGTGCACTCGGTGCGCTTTAATAATTACTAGAGAATCGACTGTACAAAATTAAAGAAAAACCGTGCACAAAGAGATCACAAAGAGGTGA
>JANSTS010000761.1:21843-33085 GCA_026546915.1 Sylvicola fuscatus
ATTTAAATATTTTGCGTAACTGTATATAATCAAAAAGCAATTTAAAAAAATGAGCAGAAATGCCTTTACATAAACGCATAAAAAATACAATTGTTTACAATATTTTTGTCTGCTTTTTGATACATAGAAACTTGATATATTTGACCATATTTGAAAGACGACTCTTTTTCCCTAAATCTTCAACGGATGAATCTGTTATTTATTTATCTAAAAAGGTAGAGATAATCTTTCATAATTCACCAGTTTTATTCAACAAATGTATTTACTTCGTCGTGGGAGGTCTGTTTACCACATTTGATGCACGTAATAATTTAAATATACATAAAGAGCATAATTTTCATATACAGAGTATATGAATGGAAAAAGGAATATTCTCATTAAAAATTGAAACGATTTGCATATTGGATAATTTAATTTATGCTTAGCTTCAAAAGACAACGTTAATGTATAATGTTATCAATTTCACTGTCGACAGTCGGTGTCAAATATCATTGAGTATTTAGCATGTTTCCATATGAACATCACACATGCACCGACAAACAACGGAAGGAAGCGTCTGCTGTTTATTAGATTATAAGTCTGGGAGGGCAAAGAGTTGTTAGTGGCTTCTATAATGGATTTGTGGGACGCGGCACTCTAAATCAATTCGCAAAGTGGCCTTGCTGTGATGGAGCTTGGACAGAATGAAGCTGCCCTAAAAATATAAAATCATGCGTATACAAAGGGAAGGATGTTGGAAATGCTTTACGGAAAGCTCACACACATTTTTTGCGCCTTTAAGTTTGGTTATTGGTTTGTAAGAGAGTAAACAACACGCTGGGAATGTTTTGTTCATCCATTGCTTATGCCAAGGCTACAACGGTGGAATAATAATTTGTGTTGCGATTATGGTATTGTTTGCAGCTTTAAGCGACGTTTATTTAGGTCGCATAAAAGGTTCAAAAGATGCCGATTTCGGGAATAAAAAAACTCAACTCAATTTTTTGCGAGTCTATTTTCGTTTTATATTTGTTTTGCAAAACATGTTTAAATTAAAAATTATAATCTTTTACGTGAATACGCTTCGATATCCATTAAAAGTTAAGGATTTTTAGCTGTAATGAAGAGCTCGTCGTCTCAAAATCCTAGTCCCAAATACATAATGTACACTTAAGTAAGGTAATCTAATAAAACTTTTTCGCAAGTCATTTTTTCTTTTAAATGCGTTGAAGTATTACGAAAAGTTTGAAACTTATATTTCTACGGTAAAACTCATGATTGAACACAAGTTTCATAAAATTGAATTGATCAAGAAACTCTTTGAATTCGCGCATTAATAAGCTCGTAATTTGAATTTATTTAAAAATTAAATGAAAAAGTTTTCTTTGTTCTTAAACTCATTACAGGATAGCAAACCTTGTTAATTTTACCGAACAAGAAAATGCAATCCTCACAGCAACAAAGTATGTCCTTCGGATGTTTATAAATGCTAGATTCAGATAATGGCACATGAATGAATCCACAAGGAAATATACTTTCTTTTTTAATTCATTAAAGAAAAGATAGGGCAAACTGGACAATTGCATGGAATGTTAAACTGTTGGAAATAAAAGAATTTGGCACAATTTGTACAACAGATTCCTTGCACCGCTTTTTCGCTTCTGGTCTCAGTTACGGAGCTTTTCTATTTGACTTCACTATTTTCTCACATATCTCTTTGTGCACAATTTTTACGATATGCCATTTGAAAATATTGTATAAAAAGAAAATTTGGCATCATTTCAAAGCGAATTCTTTTCCTCTTTGAATTGCAAACTTTGCATAATTCCCAGCCAACTGTAACAAAGATCCGGTTGTTATAGTAAGTAAGCTTTTTCACATTTGTTACTTTTCTGTTCGTTCTTTGTAACGACTTTGCGATTCTATAAAAAGACACATTGTGAAAGTTGACATTTGGCTTGATGTTAGTTCAGTTGATGTTAGTTAGAACTTAATGCATGTTATTCTCGTAAAAGGTTAATTTCAATTTGTAGAAATTTGTATACAAAATCCAGAAGGATTGGGAACATATTTGCATAAAAAATCAAATGCTGCAAATGCAATAAAGCTCATTTGTTAAAATGCTTCAACAAAAAACCACTCAACCACGGTTGTGGAATGTGACAAACCCCCTAGAGCAATAAATTTTGTAGAATAATGTCAGCCACTGGAGATATTTACAGTCTTTGAAATCATAAGTTCTGCTCAATCATCGCCACAGCCAGGGAGCCATAATGAATCAAGTTATTAATGCCGTTCAGTCAGACGCTGGCAGAAAAGCGACGCCATTTGGTTGATTTAAGTTTCACACTTGAGGAACTAATAAATGATTTCATTTTATGTCACGAGGACCAACGCATATTTGCACGAAAGCCACATAAAAAACTATGTGTACTTGATGTGTTATTGCCCGTTTTTGCACTGCACGAAAATCCTTTTATAATTCCCAAAACGTGAGCACTGAATGTGGGAAAGAACTAGCTTTTATGATGATAAAACGTCCTGACCTGTTGAAATATTATGTATAAACTTGTAATCGCACCTCCACCACGATTAAGTTTCGTTACCTAACCATTGCGGTCAGTGAAGTTGAACCCCAAAATGATAAAGTACGTGCTAGGAAAGGTTGGTCTTCAAATAAAACATTCGAATTGGATTCTTTGGTAGTGGTTCATGTTACCATTAATATTGTCCAGTTTAAGCGTTAAACTGCTATTGGTATAACGGCTATTAGGATTGCATAGACAAAGCAAGAAATTTGACCCACGGTAATAGGAATTGAGTTGGTAACTTATATGTTGAGAAATGCTTACGACATTTATTTTCTTTAGGAAATTTGTGTATTGTTCTTGAGCAGATTGCCCCACAAAAAGGGTTAATAATAAAAGCATATTGCTACCGTGCATTGTTTTAAAATATATTTGATAAAAACCAACAAAGCTTTTCATCGTTAGTTTATCCATTAATAAATCTATCTAAATTTTAAACAAAGAAAAGCGCTTTGTGCACCAGCTAGTGTGAGTTCTGAAATTAATTATTGAATGAAGTACTTACATTGACAGAAGCAAAATGTTCAGGTGAAGCTTTCATGGTGTGCTTGTGCATGTAATTTTGTTGGAATAACCTAATAATAATAATAATAATAATAATAATTCAAAAAAAAAAGTTTAGTGGCAAAACCTAATATCGTTCACAAACAAATACAATTTTCACGTACTTCTGTTAGGGATTATTTCCTCTGAAACGTCGAAAAGCATGCAAAACAATTTGCATTAATACAAAGAGAAATTGAATGAAAATATTCATTTAGATTTTAAATCATTTTTATTTGTCATTACAACTACGCTAATCATTTGTTTGGCTTAACCGCCGGAAAATATCGTAAAAATAATCGTACATTTTTAACAATTCTCGCGACTGAATTTTTTATAATAATATAAATACATTTTCTCAGTTTGTTTTACTTACGTCCTAACATTCATGTTATTATATAATATTCAAGTTTATTCACAATTGCTTCTCACAATTAGTAGTTTTTTGTTTGTTCTATTCGTGAATTAATTGGTTCCATAAATTGTTCATATCATTTTTAGTATTATTAATTTTGTAAATGCATTCTACTTTGCGATTTTGATTTAATATCATATACATTGTAAAGAGTTGTGACCTTTTAATTTAACAGTGACTTAAATTATTTTAAACTTTAAATAAATAAGCTTAAGTGAATATGCCATATATAATATTATATAAACCAGAATTGATTTAATAAATGTTTCAATTTTTTTATAAAAAATACATAAATAAACATATTTTCAACATTGCAATGACTTTTGTCGTGCCAACAAAAAAAAAAACGCTTTCAAAATATAAATAATTTAATATTCTGCTTTTTTAATTTAATTGGTCCACTCTTAAAATATGTTTTTGTGTTATTATTTTTACAAGTTTATAAGTGGACATATTTATGTTTTGAATATATATATTACAACATAATTAATTGTTTAAAAACGACTAAACTTTGGTGTATTACTATTTGACACATATAAAACTGTTAAGGTAAATGTTAATATACATCATGTATTTAAATAAATTCATAGAGTGGAATCTAATTCCAAGGAATATCTTCCTACTTTAAATATTTTTTCGTTTTCAATTTGATTTGGCCCATTTGGTTGAGCAATATTGTTGCATAGACACGCCATATAAATACAATACACATTTTTTAATTTATAATTAGTTACTTAATTACACACACAATTGATATAAATGGTAATTCTGTGATAAATATTCAGGAATAAATTGTTTTTGCCATTTCAATTCTTTTGAAGTGAACTTAAATATTTACGTGAGCTTATTCGTATTAAGTGCTGTAACGTTGAATATGCAGTGAACATAATATTGTTATTGTTATGTTGATGATTGATGAAAAGAAAATTCGGTTTTGTCAGATCTAAAAGATGACTTTATTATAAATTAACTAATGATACGCTATAACATAATAAAGATTCTAACCGATAAGTCACGGTGAAATATTATCGATCACAGGTTTCTGCAATCAGGTCAGTCCCAATGCAAAGGTAAAAAAAAAGGGAAAAGGGATTTAAATGATTTCCTACAATTGAAACAAAATAAATCTCAAAGTAAAAATCATTTGGACTTGTTAGCATATAATCCCGTACGTAATAGAAGTGGCTAGGGGATTATCTTTAAGTCTTAAATAGTTTTTCGTGCATTTTTTCTTTATCCTACAATAATTATTTTCCTGTCGTCAACACTCAATTAAGTTTAATCAACGTAGTAAATTAAAGAGACCAATAATTAATCAGTTCCTAAATCATAAGAACATTATGTACTGATTTAAATCGTAAAACCCACGAAATGTTAATAATGTTCCTGTTTTATTATGTTCGTTAATTATGTAAAGTGTATACTAAAATAACTAATTTTTATTACGCTCATTAAGATTGCAAATTAAATTGCGAACGTGCGGCCATTTTCAATAAAATCGTTCGAAAGGCTCTCTTTTTTTCTAAAGATAAACGGACTTGTATACATTTCCCAATTATGGGAGCATACCCTGCCAAATTCATTTCTATCTGATTTCGGTAATCACGAACGGATTTTATGGTATTAAAGCGACGGATCGATGTTCATGCTTAGGTGGATTTATATTTGTCGGTGGTTCTGTTTAATTTATCGTTGAAAGGATTAAAAAGTTCTTAAAAAAACCCTGGAGTGGTTTCAATTGCTTGCACAGATGCAGCTTCAATGAATTAATTTTGCAACTGTGAATTGGACAGAACGTTTTAATTAAATACAAAGAACATGCTTTTAAGTAAGACAATATGTTAATGTGTGTATGTTCGAACTACATAGAAGTTTGTCCTCATTAGTGTAATTAACTAAAACAACATGGCAGGGAGAGCTGGCGCAATAGTTATACTATATACGTACAACTACTAGATGTACCCTAAAGCAAGTGAATTTAAAAAAAAAACTCTTTTTTCAACACAAAATCGTTTTTTGACCTTGAAGGAGTTGTTTTTTTTGGCCTTAGCACATTTATCAAAGATGTTAGTCTCAATAAGACCTTTATAGAAGAAGAAATAATTGTCAAATAATAAATGGTTTTATGAATTGCAGAGCAAACCCGCTTTATGTGATATCAACCAACAAATCAATTTTTTTTACAAAAATAGTTTTTCGACCTTGAAGGAATTTATTTTCGACCTTGTTCAGAGTTGTTATTAAGACTCTTATTAAGACAATAATGTAGAAGAAATTATTGATAAAAGATAGAAAAAACAAATGATAATTGAAAAGTTATGTTATTGACCTTGACATTTTTAATAATATTGTTTGCCTTGCTGAGTTCTATACAGAACGTTACTTATACAACCCCGTATCGTATTTTTTTGAAAAAAAATCCGATGTGGTTGATACGATTATAACTAAAAGTTTACAGTTGTTATTTCGAAGCTCTGCGAGAACAGGGTGCAAAGTTCGCAGAAATATTTACAACCTACATAACTAACGCTCTTTGGGTGAGATACAAGAGGTCAAAAATGTAATGGGGTGTAAGTAACAAGGATGCTGGTCGTCTCGTTATCACTTATTCAGTTGATAATAGTCTTTGTACATTTTTAATGACTCAATTTGTCACAAGCTTTAAGATTAGATGGCCAAATGTGCTACAAAATTTCAATACTTTACACAGATTTACATAAAGTGTTTTGAACCTGAATACAAGAACAATAATTTTAAAATTACGTTTTTATGAAGTTTACCTCAAAAGAAATTCAATGAATTCACAATTCAAAGAATTGTGATTGTAAAATCATAAATTTTCCAAAGCACATTCATCAAATCATGTTATAAATTGACCTTTATGTTTATGCATTGCTATAGCAACTAACGTTAAAAGCATAAGCCGCAATGTAAACCATTCGCCACATTGGCGCCTCTTAAATGTACTTTGCAGATATTTATGTGGCTACAATAAAACGAATAAAAAGTATTCAGAGTTTCTAGAACGATAATCATAAGATGGCTCATTAGGAATCGTAATGTTAAATATTTTCTGCTTTAATTCCTGCCTAAATCAAATTTCTCGGCAATCAAATTTAACAAGAAAGAAGTACAAGAAATTGGATTCTCGATTTGCTTCCGATAATAAATGTGATTACATTATGTTCCAATACACTGTAGGGATAGGTTTGGTGTTCTGTTGTGAAACCAATAAAAACGGTGATATGAAAAGGATATTCAATTGACATTTGATTCGAGATTATATGGTCATATGTAGAAAATCCCATAAGATCATTAATCAATGTTAGCGAAATGTATGTTTGAGGAAGAAAAGTATCCATGACCCATTCGAGTAACATTCATTACACAAAGTCGTTATGGACATTTTCTAAAGCCATATTTTTATTTCCATGTTCCAATAAAAGTCGTTAACTACCTTTATGGCCTCAGGTTTGATCACTTTAGGAAAAGAATACTCCAAAAACTACACAAAAACGTATTTGGTTTGCTTTCTTAAATAATCCGATGCTGCGTTTAATATGATCTCAACATATGAAAAATAAAGGTACACGTATACGGTATATCTGTAAAAATTGTTCATGTTGAACTTGACATGTGTCAACACAATATTTTAGGCCCAGGATATGCGTCAACAATATGGCATTTCAAATGTCAGTAGCAAAAGTAATCCCTCAGGACTTTAAAGTATCAATTACGTTACTTAAGAATTTTACTTTTTATGAAACAAACTGAAATAATTTGTAATAATTTACATAATTTTACTTTAAAATAATATATATGAAAATTCGATAGTTAAAATTTGCTAAAATTTAAAATTAAACAAATAAACTTTTAGCTTAAGTCGCCATAAGCGCACATAAGTATATGAACATAAATTTTCATATGCATACAAAAAAATTATTTCTTAAAGTTTTGGTTTCTCTGATTTATGCTACACATAAATGAAACATAAATGCTAAAATAATTGTTAAGTTCAGTGATCCCGAAGCTCATTCAGAAGCTCAGGTCGTATTTCAACATTTCAAAAAGTTTTACTCGGTGTAAAAGTTTTTCCAATGTATAAAAAAGCACTAAATTATATGGAAATTCATTATGGTGATTTAAAGCTAAAGTTATAACAAAATGTGTGACAAAATTCTCTGCAATTGTTTCATGAAACTAATTTTTGTAATGCATCATTAGGACAATAATGCTCAGTGCTTTTTAAAGTAGAACGTGTTTTGGCAATTGTTGTTTAACGAGCACGGATCGTAATTGTTTCGCACGTGTGTCGTGTATGGTGCATACGTTTAGCGCCGTTAAAACTAAGCCAAAGGCCGTCAGAAGTATACCGACAATGTGATTGCAGATTTATAACACAAAAGCTCATCATACCATGTATTTTCGTTTCGCTCAGACTATTCATTAGAATTTATTACAAGAAATGATAGTAATTGTTATTCTATTTACTGAACGATATTTACACAACAGAGGGAGTGTCTTCGAAAAAGATATATAACAATGAATGTATCCTCAAAGATGAAAAATGTTGACGCAAAACATTTTTGAGGTTTTTCCCAAATGGGCTCAGCTCTATTTACGTTTGAGAAATTCTTCTCCTTGTTATTTTAAGTAATTCATTCACTTCAATTTTGATCTTGCAAGGACTGCCATCTATTATATTAAAGAAATCTTTTGAGATTTCTTGTGGAAAATAGTTAGTTTTATGTCGTTTCTGACACCTGACGCTGCATCTTTCGAAATTATGCAAAATATTAAATTAATAGAAGTACTTTTCATTCATTTGAAATTATTGAATTGTATTCAGTATATTGTAAAAAAATTGTTTTTAGAAGCATGTTCTCATTGTATATTTTGATTTGTTTTATATGTAGTATGTCTATGAAATTTCCTTCTTTTTTTAATCATCGTATATATGTTTAAAAAAAAATTATAATTCAATTAGGTAGTATAAGTCATTTGCTTTCTCTAATTAATATGAGTGAGATTGTTAGATAAGAAAACATATAAAATGATATTTAAGCTCACAAAATAATCACAAAATACAAACATCATTCATCAACATATTTTTAATGAAAATATTCAGTTTTCTGCTTTTGTAGAAGTAATATACATTTTACGCATTTATAGACTATTTAATTTTTATGTTAATACTTTTAACAATATTATGGTTACTGCTTTGTCTAGCCACCGCATATACAAAGAATTTCGCACGAAGAATTTAATTACAGTATAAGTTAATTTACAATTGTGTATATTATTTTTCATGGTTACAAGTCGTTTACCAGCTCAGAGTTGTGACAACTTGATATCATACATAACTGAACCATAGCAAAAACACCATGGCAACTGATGGAAGTTGTGTCAATCAAAGGGTATTACAAGTTCTTTGTTAAAATTAGCATATTTCAGAAATTTCACGCAGAAGCGCCAATCTAAAACGATTCTATCGCAAAATCGCATAAATTAGGTGCTTGAGCTTTGAGCTCTCTATGTTTAACGCGTTTTAAACCGCAAAATTGGAGTGGATTTACGCAATCGTTTACTTTCATTTAATGTATATAATATCATGTTGTTAAAAAAAAATGGTAATAATATGCATTTTGTATTCTTTTTACGCTGAACAAAATCATCTATTTTAAAATTATCATAAACTTCCATGAACAATTATTATTGTATCAAATGCATTTGATTAATAGTGGCAAATAGCAACTGGCGCCAAACGAATTGGACTCCTGGGGCCAGAAGGGTCGAGGCAATCTAATGCCGACAGAGTTCACTTAAATGGCAAATACACTCGCATTAATGGCCCGTCGAGTCATCTAACATTTCTTGCCATAACTTTAAGACGTTGGCGTCATTTTTTTCAGGTGTAATTTCAGAAATTAAAATCAGGCTAAGCCATTGGATTACGATTTTAATTATGTCTTGTATAATTAAGGAAAAGATACTTCAAATTGCGAAACACACCTTACAGGCGAAGGAGCGCTCGCTACGGCAATTAACATGTTTTAGGCTGGATTCTGACTTTGCTGTGTTGTGAGCGGTTATGAACATTTAATCAAATTTACGTTGGGATTTATAATGGTGCTGCCAGCTGCATATGTTTCTTGTAGAGATTTCTCAAAAATCGTTGTGCTAAACACACCGATAAATACTTTCGCTTACTTTAGGTGATTAGGTAATCGTTGTCATAAAATTAATTAAAGCGGGTAAATGTGTCCTCTTTATGCAGTCACATAATATTCCCGTCTCTTTTGGCATTTCTCACGAGCAATGTAACAGAGGGCGATGCTGATAAGTATGGCAATGGTGATGCCCATGCCAATACTGACCCACATAATTTCCTCATTAATACCGACATATGATCGTCCTGATATTCATATATTGAATGCGTCAAACAAAGAAATGAAAACAGTTAAAAGACAGTTTTCTGTCAAATGCACATGCAACTTGTTAAAATGTCTGGCTAAGATAGATTCTAAAATAGAGATACCATTATAATAGTTATTGGAAAATCCCACTTTTCCAGCAACACGTCCTCCCACTGGCATTGTAAAGATCTGGTTACGAATTGTCGATTTTTATGATACACATTTGATTTTATCGCGGCACATTCGCAATCAAATCGAAGAATTTATCCACTCCACATTGAAGAGTCCAATAAACGAAGGGTGCAAACGTTTAAAAATACCACAAACAATGTATGATCACACCGTATTCCTTCACCCGGAGTCGCGATACAAATGGGTTTTGGGCATGAAATTGGAAAATTTTAATATTTTACATTTTTTTAAATGAAATTTCACACAACATACACTAAATAATATCCAGAGGAGCATATTTGTTCAGTAATATGTTCGTCTGAAATGCACAACCGTGTGCTGTATGGTGAAAACGGATGGACCACAAGTGTTCCGGACAACAGAATGTTTCAAACTGAATCCCCAGGCTAGATGAAGTGTAGCTGTGTACAGGGATTTCAGTTGGATCGAGAGAGAATTGCCTGGGTATATATATACTGTCGAGTGTCGACTCTCATACGCAGCATCTCAAATCTCAATTTACTCCCCTTTTATGAAATTCAATCGCATATGTATATATAGACTGTACATAGCTTTCAAGCTTTATACTTCCCCTAAAGATATTACTTGGTGCTTTTAAGGCGGTTGCAGAAAAATCGCTGTCTCTTTTGTTTTGTTTTTCTGAAGAATTCGTCGTGAAATTCCTAGACTTTCAACAATTTCTTGACAAATTAAACATTCTTTTTAGAATAATTTTTTTTTTTATTTCTTTTTCACTGATGCTAATTTTACTCTATTTCATATTTATTCCATTTTAAATTTTCTTCATTCAAGTGAGCATTACATAGGCTATTTGTTTCTTGTAACTAATGAATGAAACATCTTGAATGCTCATAATAAATAATATATCCATTCGATTCTCGTAGAGAAAGAGCCTTTCATGCTATAATCACATATGGGGAAGTAAGGTGTGTCTAAATTATACGTTGAATGAGAGCTTGTTTGCCATGATATGAATATAAAGTTGAGCTCAGAATACAGGTGTAATTTCAGTATATCAAAATATAAAATAATATTTCAACTTCAGATTCTACAATGCGAATGTTGAGAATTTTTAAGAATATTGCAAACATTTTATTTCATTTTGAGCA
>JANSTS010000772.1:6986-26570 GCA_026546915.1 Sylvicola fuscatus
ACGAAAAAATTGAAATGATCTCATTGACCGCTTTGAAAATAACTCGTCAAAAATTACAAGAAGGCTTTAATCAACAGTAAATTTTAAACAAAGTGTATAAATGTGCATGTCCTATTTCCCAGTAATGATCTGTTGTGGTTTTGAGGCGATTCATTCCAGATATTTAACATAAAATTAAAGAAAACAGCTGTCATTACTCATTACTGATTACACAAACAAAGTTCCGTCATCAACGACTATTTAGTTAATTGGAAAAATGGTTTACACACACGTACACGCATGTTTCGATGAGCCACCCAGCCATCAAAAATCACATTAAACGTTTTTCTGTTAGTTTGTTTGTTGTATTGCAATTCACTTCGATGAATACTAAACTACTATATGTGATGAAAACAAAGGCAACAACACACGGCGGTCATGGGCCTCGCTGCTGGCCGCGTAAAGCAACACATTTATAGTGAGTAACAACAAACAATTAACGCGCGTTAACGACACAAATCACAAACAAATAATATGTAAATGGCTATTTTTACAAAACAATAAAGACAAACACACACTGGCCGGGACTATTCGCATGCAAATGACGCTTCAAGTGCATGCACTGCGCTCAAGATGTTCACAGCGGATAAGACGCGCACGACCGTTCGCATTTTATTAAGCTACCGCCGAAAACCGCACCAAAAACGGGTTTAAGAGTGGATGGATGCATTCGGCACTGACTTAAGACGTTTATAAATGTACTCAGACACCGGCGGCAACCGGTAGACTGAATTGAGTGCGAACAAGTAGTTACCTTAAGTCTTGGCTTTCGGATAAACTTTAATACAACATTGGACTTCATTGTGGAGCGCAACTGACGAACTAATTAACTGATAATTACTATATGTGAAGTGGCATGTATGAGAGACGAGCGTCAATGCTGCCTTTCTGCACTGACGTCGACGCTGACGCTCGGACTCATTGAAGCATCACTTATACATATTTATCGAGTAAATGAAAATGCATTGAACTGCATCGTTAAGATAACGCCGCGACTAACAAACTACTAATGAGCTGCGTGCAACAGAAACTGCTGCAAACAGTGAATTTTATCATAAATCTTCCTTACCCAAATGCAGATTGGCTCCTGGGTTATAAACTGCATCACATCGTTCACATGATCAATAAAATTTCGTGTGTCATTGCCATTGGCATCAACTTTACCGCTGGCCAAAAACTCGCTGCTCTGCCTGGCCAGCGCTTCGATGGCTCTGCTCTCCAGATGGACAGCGTCACCTTCAGCCGCCAGTCTCGCCAGCATGTCGCCATGATGGTCTTTTATCTCCACCACCTGTGACGTGACGTTGTTTATCGCCCGCCAGTAAGGATCTTGTGTCATTTGGATGGCATAGTAAATGCTGACACTGACTAGAAGTACACTGACTGAGGTGTAGATCTTTAGATTTGGCAACGGAATCCGGTCCAGGATCATGTTCGGCATCTTGAATTCGGCGATTCGCTTAGTTTGACAACTGATTTCAGCGTTTTAAAAAACTGGTTACTGTCTGACGCCCAATGGAGTGATGAAACATAGCTTCGTCTTGCTAGATTAATTGTGCTCAACTTCTTCGGATCTGGCAGGAGACATCTCTCTAAAAAAAAAAACAAAGAAAAAAAAAATTAGTATTACAAATAATCAAGTATCGATTCAAAGAAAAACTGTTACACATCGACAGAGTATGGGGGAAAACACAATTTAATGCAATTTATATAAAATAGTGTGACTCGAGTGATTCGAAAGTACGCGACGTCATTAAGTCAGACAAGAACGGCTGGGTTTTCTTGGACTAGTTTCCAAGACCCAACGCAGCAGGACATGTTTTATGCATCCGCGTTCTACTTGCTGCACATTTCTTTGTTACAATTATGCTTCCTGGCGAAGGGAACACAGCTAATTAGTGTTGCGAAACATAAAAGCTGTGGCAACGGTGACCAGCTGTTGATATGAGAGAATGATAGCAAAGGTGATTGTCATCGGCTAGCCCTGAAGCATTTGTGTGACCATGACCTTGGTTACATTTACCGGGTTATGAATATTAAATGTATTATTTATTGGCTTCAAAAACCACATTTTGGAGCTTTTGTTCAAAATAAACACAACGAAAGACGCAATTCCATTGGATGTGTGCCGACAAGACATTCACTGATGCCATTAAAAGAAACTGTGCGAGGCTGAGCGGCAGATTTGTGGCTCCAAAGTTGTACAATCGATATACCAAATGAAAACCGTGATTTATGATTTAGGTTTTTTTGAAAAACACCACCGAAAATCACTGCAAAAGTCTTCTAAAGTTCTCTTTTTAAGGACAAATACTTATTAAACGAAATGAAAGGTTTCGTTTACTTAGTTATGTCTTAAAGAGGAAACAAGATGACCCTGTAGAGTTTCAAAAAAATTACCTTTTTCAATAACGATTTATGTAAAATAAACAAGTTCAACTTGTTTTATATCTTTAATTAGTAAAAAAAAATAAAAATCTTAAAAATTTATATTATATTTTATCGACAAAAAACATAATATGCTAAATTTGGATTGTAATGGTATTTTTTTTAAAACTGGATTTTTTGAATGCGCTGCGCCACTTAAAGAAGAACTTCAGACAAAGTGATTAAGAATTTAGCTGAGTCATTCATCCGCCACACTTTTCAGCCATCTTCATGTTTGATCAGTTAATCTTAAAATTACAAGTAAAACACAGAAAAAAGAGAAGAATAAAAACAATAAGTTTTTTGCGCATCATTTAAATATCTTGAGTCTGTAAAAACATAACTCAACTTAAAGAAAGTTGGATCCAGAAGTCCCCAATTAAAGTCAATAAAAGTGGAACACATTTCATTAAAACATAAGTCTTGGACATTACAAAAAAAGTATGCCAGACAAATTGTAGACGTATTTACTTTCGACTTAACAAAAAAACTAGGTTAACAGCGTTCATTCTTCATCTCAACGAAACTGTTACAAAACAAACGGTGCGAAAATGTAGATTAAGAATTCGCTAATTAGCAAATCACTTATTTGCAACAACAAAAAACGTCAAAGTGATTTTATTCTTATATTTTATATTTTAAGAAACTTTTCTATCAATTAAATAACAAAAAACTGCACCATTTCCGCCATCACTTCGACAAGGACAATATGATTATGTCCAAAACTTATAACAATTTGTTGTGTGATCGATAAAGAAAATTTGAATACTGAATTGAGGCATCGCGAACATATAATCCACCATAACGCCTAATCTTAGCCAGGTATAACACAAACTTCAATGTTTACAAACAGGTAAATTTTGAATATCAAATCAGCTGCATAAGATGTTTTCAAATTATGTAAAAATGTTGAAGGGGAAGCTGAATGTGGCCATGACGTTTTGCTGATATTATTTTTCAAGATGTTTAAAAGCAAATTTTAAGTTCACACTTCTTTATAGTGACCAAAGTTATCTATAACGGTAATTCGCTAGAAATACAAGATTTGATAGTTGAGAAAAGAGCAGCAGCTTAAAAGCTTTAAGATCAAGTCTGCTGACCTTGAAAGCAACATTTTGTCATAATATTGTATATCACAACTAAAAGTAAACGAAATCAACCAAACAAACTAAAATCCGTTCAACGGCAAAACCGTTTCTTAAAAAAACAATTTTTTATAGGTCAAGTACTTGGTACAAAGTATAAAAGCTTCCCAGAAAACGTGATTTTATCAGCTTAATCTTATCTGAGCAATTAATGAAATGGCTCATTCAAATAAACAAAATTAGATAATTTTTTTTTGCATATTATTTAGTGGTAATAAAATATTTGTTTAACAATAAATATTTTATGGCTGCAACGTTCGTCGTTATTGGCATTTACGATATAACTGGTGGAGTTCCTTCATTTATACAGATACATTTTTACAATGATCTTTAAATGGTACTTCAGACATTTTTCCTATAAATCTTACAAGACATCTTATCGAGTGGCGGCAAAAATACAGTAAAGGACAGCACTAATAATGCAAACATAATATGTTATTATCACGATGGTAATAGTAGATAATTATCGTTAAATACATCCAAACTGGCATTAATTAAAAGTAATAACCGGCAGTCTTCTCGTAAATCGATTTTTTTTTATAAATAAAGTTAAATCATGTGCATAAGTTTATAATAAATCTTATTTAATTGTTAATGAATATAATTTTATATTATATTGTATATTAATATTTAATTATTAAAAAAAAAAAACAGTTGAGCAATGAAAATTCAGTGATTTGATTTTTAGCAATTTTTCCGTTGAATTCAAATTTTGTTTTCACACCATTTTCAAACAATATAACAGAAACATATCAAATTTGCATTTCAGTATATAATTGCTGACCATTCGAATAACAATACCATTAAGAACTCAATTGAAAGAAGTAAACAATGGCTGATTGTTCAGCTCCATCCCATATGGTCTCATAAATTGAATAATTGAATGCAGTTGAAGGTCATACATTCCAGCCGGCTGTTCTCATAATGTTTAATTAAATATTGAAATTCGAATCCCGCCCACATACAAAGAATAGAATAAGTACATACGAATTTAATGAAATTCAAATAAAGAATTTAAACAAAAAGAACAGAAATTTAATGAAAATGGGACTAAAATATTGGTTAAGATAGTTAACAAAAGCTCCGGTGAACTATAAGAAACTTGTATTTTATAGAAAGAAGGGTAGAGTCTTGTAAGGTTCTTTGACAAAAAATGTTTAAGAAGTTTATGTTTCACTCTATGGTTTCATGACACAATAACAAGTTTTAATCGATATCTAGAGGCTGTTGTACCGATGAACGGTCAAACATGAATACCTTATTTCAAATATGAATGAATATTTAACGTTCAACGTAAATGAGCTATCGATTGATACCTCTTTGAATAAATGATTGATTGTATCCATCTTACTAATATTGATTGATAGACAATTGAAACAATTTAAATGGATTAATTCAAAAAGTAAATCAAAAATTAACTGTATGGGCAACATAATTACGGACAAATTGTTATGTCTGGCTCAAGACGTGAGCTGTTCTCGCACAATCTTATCAGTCCGCTACAATGAAATTGGAGTAAAGATCCGGCACGTTGATTTGTTAGCGTAACAGTTCCTTATCAACGGCAAAGTGAATGTACAAATTGCGCATTAATCGGCCGCTGCAGATCGTCTCCCCATCGCGTCTATCGCTCCAAGACGTGAAAGTGCGCGCGCGGCATTTTAGACGTGACAGATACAAAAAAAAAAAACTAAAAAAAAAAAAAAACTGGCAAACCGAACCGCATCGAAATTATATTCTCATCGGGCACAGAATTTTGTGGGCAAAGAGAGACGACAATGCAAAGACAAACAACACCACGTTTGGCAGCCAATCAAGGTCACATTCTTTTCACACTCATGCTGGCCCCTTGGGTGCAGCCGCTGCGTTTGCCCGCCAATTTTACCACTGCCATATGCAATAAATTTTCAATAAATCGCCATTACGGGCAGACGCGGCGCGATTCGCCGATTGTTGTTGTTTTTTTTTGTTTGGGAGCTTTTGGGAGGATTGAGCGGCGAGCCGACTTAGGACTTGCACTTTGTTGTATTTAATCATATCTTACCTTAAGGTAGCTTTTACGAAAGGATAATCCGACAAACTTAAAAATGTGTCACCAGCTGTCTGTCAGAAATTTAACCTAATTATTTTCACACTTCTGTTGTTTTTTTTTTTGGAACTTTTCACTCCGTTTTTTTTAAGTCAGAAGATATAATTTCACTTCCTCGAACCAGTTTCACATGCACTTATACTTCAGCGATTGATCACTTGGAGTGGCAGATTTTTCTGTAAAATTTCTTTCCAGCTCACTGTCACAGCGTTGTGTTGGCTTCTTCGAGTCTTTTTCTTTTTTATATTTTACTTTGCAGACAAATGCCGTGCACTTTTCTTTCAAAATCTAATCGATACTCCCGCACATTAACGGAGAGGAAAAAAGGGGCTGCGATTGAATCCAATAAGCAAATTTTGTTTTGTCAACTATTTTCAGCAATTGACTGCCGTCTATTTGTGTCAATTCGAAATATCCGCCCAGACAGTTTTGTTGGTTCACATGAAATGATTTTAAACCAATTAATTTGATTGTTTTGCCGTATATTTTGTAATTTTTTCACTCGCGCAAAAGACGACCGTGCTCGACCACCACTTACTGATTTTTGTTATGCTGATTACTTGTCAGGCGCTTTTGGTGCGATATCAGCAGAGTGCAATTTGTTAGTTAGTTGGTGAACCGGCCGCTTTCGGCAGCACTTGCGATTCGAAATTTGACGTTTTTTGACTTACGTCAATTTTGTATTAAGTTTTATTACTGCAAAAGATTCCGTTTTTAAAAAGATAAAATTTATAAAATTAACACTAAAATTTTCTAATTTAGTGGTTAGAAATTTATTAAATGTAAATTTGAATTTTTTTAAACTTCAAAGTGCCGACTTGTGACAAATTTAACAAACAGCGAAGTTGTGGGGAATTTGTGGTGAGTTTCTGCGAATCGCGCGGAATGTTCAAAAAATTCTTAGTTGTTAATATTAAAGCTGCTATTTTGCCATAATTAAATTATTACCCTTTCGCTGGAAGATAAGAAGAAAATCTGAATTCTACATTTAAAAAAGAAACAACTGCGTTTAGACATTAAACATCAAGTACATCAATTCTTTTATTGTTTTATATGCCAGTACTTAAATTATAATAAAATTTAAATAGCAGAAATCACATGTGATTGCACATTTACATGTATCGTATAGAAAAAGAGTTGAAAAACTTAATAAATCTACATTGTATGCGAAAGTATTAAAAAAGTTACACAAATTGTATTACAATTGTTTTTTTTTTCTTTTGAAATAAATATCAATTTAACAAACAACTGAATGTCGTTGCTGCAATAAACCTAAAATTGCATAATAATCATTTTAAATGTGTACTAAAAATATATTTCTCTTTCTCTCTCTGTATACGTAATTTAATATATAAATGAGTTTAAATATTTTCCTAATTCCAAAATATTTACTTCGATTCTTTAAGCCAAACTGTTTGATCTCATTCTTATAGACATTAATTACACTTAATACCGACAATTTTGATTTACATATATTAAACATCTATTTTTTAACCTTACGCTAATAATTGTGAGTTTTAATTTACTCGCGCGTTATTTATTTACAATAAACAAAACACGTGTGGTTACATAAATATATAAATAAAACGATTGCCTAATACATAATTTTAAACTTATTTACAAATGAAGCTATAGTAAAACATATAAACGAAATAAATTTTAACTAAATAACATATTTCCTACGGTAATAACAAAAATAAAATTTCAATTGTTAATAGGCGTCCAGTGATTAGGAAAATTATATTTACAATTACAATAAATTGGATGGTAGAAATGGGGTGGGAAATAAATACTTGCTCATAAAATACATTTATTTGTTTTAAATGAAGAGAACTTTAAAAGTCCCATCTTCGCATTAAAAGTCTTTATCTGCAATTTAAAATCATCCTGTCTAATACCATTCACAATATGTAAAAATAAAATTTGTCGACGTTTCCTTTGCCTGCATTATTCCCACTCCCCAGCTCTTCCCTCGTCTCAATTTTATGTTGAATCTCTATTCAATTAAAATAGCATTCCCTGAGATGCAACGTTCGCTCGTTCGGCCAATTTAACTAACAAAAAATTATCAATTTTTGATTTATCAAGTCTTTTAATTGCGTTTTATTTTTTTTTACATCCCATTCACTTCTGTTGGGGTAATTAATGTTTATAATTTAATGTGTTTTAATTAAGTAGCATCCATGTCGACCATTGACATTGCTAGTACTTTAAAAACAAGGCACACCAACACTGAATATTTCTGTATATCTTTTATGTGGCCGCCACAATTTCGGTTTAAAAATATATTACGTTATCCTTTGCATTTAACCTTTATCCTTTATCACAATTTAGTCACTAATTTCAGTTCAGTTCAATTTCATGATTCAATTGGGCAAAAACGCGAGGTCTAACTGTTGTCCTCATGTGTTGTTAAAGATTCGTCTTCAATTCAAAATCATTATGTTTAAAGACAACAAATTAATATCCAATAAACAGGTGTAATTAGGACAAATCACGAGACTCGGTTGAAATGGTTGTGAGAAACAAAACATAAATTTTCTTTTTGTTAAACTCAAATCATATAAAAACATAAACCAAACCGAACCGAATCAATAAACATTCTAAATGTATTGTTTGAGTCCGCAAGCAAATCATCTTATGCCCAAAAGATCCTTTTTTTATAAGCCTTTCATATTAAAATATGGACCGTATCATTTTCTTGCACAAATTTCCTTCTTCTTACAGATATAGTTTCGGTGAAATATTGTTTAAATAGACAGTGAGACATAAAAAAGTCGCTCTTCGCTCAGTCACTTAATTCTAACACTAAACATTTAACTTTACCCTAACATTTAATTTTCAATCTCCTGACCAACGAACTAGAAATGCATCACTATTGTATTGACGCCCAGCAGATTCTTGACGCTGTCGTTGTACTTGATGAGAACAACCTTGGCGGAGGAGCGCATGTTAAGTTTTTCTCCGGCACATAACAGCTGCATGCAAGTGGCCTCACGCAAGAAGTCATCCATTTTTAGTTCGCGCTGGAGTTCCTTAATGTTGGCAGTCGTATTTGTTGGACAAATCTGCAAAGAAGACGATTAACCTCAAGAACTTCTAAAAAACTCAAAAGTTACTTACCATCTTCAGAAGAGTGTCTTTTGATTTAACTTTTAGGAGTGGCAACAAATCATTTAGTAACACCCATTTCTCAGTACCCTCTTCTTTAAGCCGGTACAACGGTGGCAACGGCATATCAGACTCCTCAGCTTCGAAAAGTTCGCCTTCCTCTTCCTCTTCATTCGTCACTGCTTCGATACTTTTTACCGGCGGAGGTGGCGGCATAAACGTGCCTACATCCATAGACTCATACTCTCGTTTGATCTCCTTTTTCCACGAAATCTTCTTGAACTCGCGTATACCGTCGACTGATTCTTTTGACGCTTTCTTTGTATTGTTGTTGTTCTGTCGAGTGTCTGTGGCCACCATTATGTTGGAGTTAGAATCGCACTTACCCTCTTTGGAGCGACGGCGATTCTTCTTGTCACCTTCTGGTGCTGGTGGTGGTGGCAACGGCGGTTGAGGCGGCTGCGGTGGTTGCGGCGGCGGTGGTTTTGGCTTGTTGAACATTTTCGTTGAGTCTTCGGTTGGCTGTTTTGGAGCTGGCTGGATTTCTGTGATGGGTGGATCAGCGAAGATATCAAAACCATTTTCTTCGCAATCTGAAAAGTTGTAAGAACAATTTGTTTAAAATGCTTGACTTATGACTGGAGAAATTTCAATTATGTTATAAAACAACTAAACTGTTACCAAATATCTCCCAGGGTCCCTCAAAGTGCCATGGTTCTCTTACTGGATTGACATCTTTTGTGTCACTTAAATAGCGTTCGAGAAATGCTTTCATTTCGTCATCAGTGGCAAGCATGTAGGGAGTTTGGCCTAATTTAATTGGAGTTTATATTTAGTTTTGATGTTATCAATTTTTTCATTATTGCATTTTATTACCGGCATAAGTTGCGATTAATGGATCGGCACCAAAGGAGAGCAACAAGCGGCAAACTTCTACATAACCATTTTCGGCAGCCTCATGAAGTGGTCGAATGCCAGAATGAGCCGTTTCAGAGTGGTTGGCGCCATATCGCAGCAGAAGACGAGCGATTTCAACACGACCTCGAGAGCAGGCTTCGTGCAACGGAGTGTAGCCGGCGTTGTCTTTAGCATCAGGATGCATATCGAGGCGCTCCAAGCAAAATGCAATCACATCCTTAAAGAACAACAAATTAAACTTCCAAACAAATTTATTAAACAATAGTAAATACTTACAGCATATCCCAGACGAGCAGCTTTGTGAAGGACACTTTCACCGACTCCCTTGTTTAAAACCCAGCCACGTATTTCACGGCTAATATCAGACTCATCCTTTTCTTCCAAATAATTGATTGCAGCTGATTTCCTCTTAGTATGAGGTGCATTTGGATCGGTTACGGGTTTCTTTTTCTTACGAATGTAGTCGAATCCTGTTTAGAGAAATGCAATTTGTAGTGTGAACTTTAAATCTTACATTAAATTATCTTTGAAATTGACAGACTTACCAGAACTTCCTTTTCGCCTTGACCCTCGTCCACTTTTGCCCTTCTTTTTTACAATCTTAGATGGTGGAGCTGGCATCACGCCATCGAATTTAGTGACAACGATTGGAGGAGTATCAAATTCCATTTTCTCTTGCTTTATAGTGACAGCAAGGCTGTTAGATACTGCAGTTCCGGCGTCTGGTTTTTTCGCCGAAGTGTTAGTATTGGTTGATACTTTGTTTTTTCTAATTGGCTCACCATAGCCGACACTCATTTCTTTAAGATACTCTTGAAACTTCTGAACAAACGTCATAGGTACGACAGGCTCCTCTTCTTCTGGTTTAACCATAGGCGGAGCTGATGCAGGTCGATCATCGCATCCAAACACCTCTCGAATTATCTCCTTGGTCTTGTTGACCCGATATGCGGTGCGTGTACGGGATGGCAGGACGGCAGTTTCGAAGATAGTCTTGTGTTGTCCGAAAATGCTTTCACTATTACCACCGGGTGTGGGCAGCAATTCAGTTTCATTGGACTGTGGCATAATTTTTGATTCAGCGTTGCTTGCAGGGCGACCCTTTTTTGCCTGTTTCAATGGACGCCCAACGCGTTGGTGCAAAACTTCAATAATTGACTTGTGTTTTGTTGCAACTTGTTCGGAGCTGGTTGTTGCTATGACACTGCCGCCAGTCGTGCTGCTAGTCTTGGCTGGTGTTGGAGGTGGCAGTTTTTTCTTCAGTTTTTCCTCATTATTGCCAGATTTTTTGCCCTTTTTCTTAAGTTCACCCAATGACTCAGATGCATCACTAGAATGTGGATCCAAATCGGGTAGGGAGGTAGACTTGCGTTGCCATTCTGGACGGACAACGGAAATCAAACTTTGCGGAACTTTCCATAAATTACATTTGGTATGATACACGCCTTCCTCCCAACCAGGCTGGAATTTATTTGCAAGATGCTCCTTACTTGAAGAAGCAACGGCATTCTTTTTAGAGCCTTTTTGCGATGTTTTCTTTTCATTTTCTGTTTGTTCAAACGATGCTGCTGCAGATGTTTGTTTCGCCTTGTCTTTCGATGATTTTATGTCCGTTTTCTCGGGAGTTTCGAGCTTAGCACGACGCGGACGCAGCCGCTCAACAACAACCTCAGCGTCTGCCGTCTCATCAGAGTCATTGTCACTGGATGAAGTTAGCTGGACATTTTTACGACTGGACTTCTTCTTCGATTTCCCATTTGATGAATCTTCGTCATCACTTTCGACGAGCTTTCGCTTCACCTCTGACTTGCCAGTATTCTCTTTTCCTTTTTCACCGCTCGTCTTAGGCGGTGTTGTGTTTTTTGTGCTTTGGTCGCGTTTCGTTGTCTTGCCACTGCTGCTGGTTTTGGTGTCTTTTTCAGCGCTCTTCTTGCCATCGGCAGCCGATGTCGATGGAGTGACTGTGCCCGCCACAATGTTGCGCTTCTCTACAACAACGTTTTGAACAATTTTCTCGTTGCGCAAAACTTTGCCGTTTGCGATTTGTTGCTCCATAACACGTTTCTTCTTCGCTCTTGTCATGGTCTCGCCGACCTTAATCTCGGTTGACACACTTTTGCCGGACTTTGTGCTGCTCTTCAGTTTGCCGCATTTCTCCCTGTCTTGCTGATCGCTTGACTGTTCGTTTTTCTCCTTTTCTTTGGCCGCCTCCTCTTTGGCCTTTTTCGATGTCACCGCACCCGCGGCGGTCGTTGCTCCTTTGCGTTTTTCCTTTTTGATGGAGCCACCCTCGGCTTTCGATTCATCCTCTGTACTGCTGCACGTGTCGTTTAACTGTTGTTTGTCCTTATTTGGTACAGCTTTTGCTTCATTTTCACTGTTTTCTTCCTCAGATTGTTCATCTTTATCAGAATCCAATTTGGAGGCACGTCGATACACTTTTTTCTTACGGGCGACTGGCTCAGAATCGGAGGACAGTTTTTCTTGTTTTTTCCGTTTTTTGCCATCTTTTTTGGCCAACGTTTTTTTCGCGTCTCCGTCTTCATCGGCTGAGCTCTCACCTTCAGTGCTGTCTTTAACGCCGACATTGGATCGTGTGCGCGGTTTGCGCGTTACTTTCTTGGAACGCTTCATACTTGACCGCGACTCTTCATCATCACTAGAGCTGCTTGTACTAAAACGGGCTGCCAATCGTTTCTCTTGTTCAATTCGTTGTTTTGTTTGTTTGCTCCGTGCGGCTTTTGATGTGGCTTTATCACTGCCACTTTTACCGCTTATTGAATCACTATCTTCACTCTTAATCCCAACCTTTGCTTTGGCACCATTAACTTTTGATTCGTCCTTTGTACCCTTATCAGACTCGGATAACTCTTTCTTTTTTTCATTCAGACTTTGTTGTCGCAGTAAGCAGAGCGGTTTATCCTCGTCACTAGAACTGGCTTTTGATGACAAAATTGCGTTAGAGTCCAACGTCTCCAAACATTCCGCCTTTATTGACAACACCACCGACTCATCAATATGACACTGATATTCTTTGCCTGGCAAATTATCCACTTTATTATACTCAGCATCAATTGATGGCGTACTCAAGCTGAGCAGAGCTGCAGACTTTCGACGGCGTTTCTTACCGGTCTGAAGTTGCTCCACAAACTCACAACAAGCACTTCCCCAGTCCATCAAATTAAACGCATCCTTTGTGTCTGGAAAAGGTGCTGATGGCAACGGTATCAAGTCCCGAGCAACCGACGAAGGTCTTGGCGGCGGTGGTGGCATAATCATTGAGGACGTGCTGGGTGTCGCTTGCGGCGGCGTTGTCTTGGCGACATCTGACGATGTGTCTGCCGCCGCTTTTTTAGGATCCACATAGGGAACAGACGTAAAACCTTTTAGTTCACCCTTTGTGCGAATTCGTGCTGCTATTATGGAAGCTATGTCAGCTTTGTCATCATCTAAGGCGTCACCTGTCGATTGAACAGTACGCATAATGCGCTGCTTTTCCATCTCCTTCAGCTCCAAACTGTTTCTTAACTTTGTTATGACCATTTGGTCGGCTCCTTTAAGGCCACTATGTGTAGTTGGCCTTAATATTTCTGTTTGTTTGTTTTCAAGTCGCACAGGAAAAGACGTAGAAGCTTCAATGGGCAGATTTGCAGGTCGTGTCTCTGGCGGTGGTACGCCTGGTTGATGATTGTGATAAAAATTGACATCATGTTTTGGTGGGATTCCTGGAGCCATTGCTGTGCCGGTAATTGTTGCACTGGAGGTATTTTCAGTGCGACCATTCACCGTTGTAGCCTTCATGTTGAGTCGGTCACTCTCGGTGGCTTTCGGAGGATGCCAAACTTGGTACTGATATGATTGCGGATGGTGTTGCTGTGGATGTGGCTGCTGATAGAATTGTTGAGCAGGATATGGTTGAGGGGGGCCCTTTTCAAAATGTGGCCGCACAAACACCGCATTTGGAGGTAATGGTGGTGGCGGATATGGAGGAGATGATGGAATTCGCTCTCGTGCATTTTGGATTACATTAGTTGTGGGATTCTTAATTGGTCCATTGGGTTGCGGTGCTTGATTATACGGCATAGGCGGCCGATAAGACTCACCACCGTTGGGTGGATAGTTTCCCATCATTCCAATAGGATATTGAGATTTATGGTCATACTCTTGAGCTCTATAATGATACGGCTTCGTTGGCATTGAGCTTGGATGAGGCATTTCTTTTCTAGGTGCAGCAGAGTTTGGATAATCCCTTTTAACCTCGTACGCTGGATATGGCAGATTATTTCTTGGCTGCTTCGTGTTTGTGTATTGTTCTGATTCAGACAAGTTTCGTTTGCGTGCACCGTCTTTACATTCAGTTAACAATCTTTTTGCGGCATTTGCCTCCTGGCCACCGTGCAATGATGGCGGCTTATATTCAAATGGGGATTTTTTGACTGGTTCTTCAAACGGATTGACAGCGGATGTTGAATGATTTATACGATTATCGGTTGGCATGTAATAGGCCGGTCGCATATGGTTGACGTCATTTTTGTCGTATCGCATCGGTGGTGTCTGCTCCATTGTCGGTGGGTACGCTTTTCGTTGGTCGAAAGGAAGAACGCGACTCTTAAATGGGTCAATTTCCAGTTTAACCGGATTCAATTCACGTGAGTGGTATCCTGAATCGTGTTGTGGCTGTGGAGGCGGTGGCTGTGGAATTTGTTGGGGATGAGCCTCCACTTTATGACTAGTTATCGTGGATGTGGTAGCAATCGGCATTCGCGGCTCAGTTTTAACAAGTTGTGCATTGTACTCGTGTTGTAATCTGAATGATTTTTCGATTCCTCGTTTACTAAATGGATTTGGAAGTTTCGATTTCGAGTCTTCAACGATACTACGATACGGACTGCCGCTTGCCAGTGGGTATGACTCGAATTTAGTTTCGAAGTTAGACGAAGATGGGTACGCCATTCGGTCGTTGCTCACTCGTTTTTTATCATTTACATTTTTAGCCTCATCAATGTAATGTGGTCCAGGAGCTCTACTGGGTTCCAATGATGATCTTGCTGTGGCCTCATTATACGGATAGCCATGCAAAGGATTTGGATTTTGTCGAGATAGACCCGGTGGATACATTTTCGACAGTGAGGATTGCATGTAATAAGATGGAATTTGATTTCTTTCTTGGAGATTAGAAGGAGTAGTAAATTCTGTATGTTGTGAGAAATTTGGCTCAAAGTTTACTTTCAGAGGATGATGCTCCTTTATTTCGCCCACATGTGGAAGGCCGCTAATATCATCAGAGCCTGTTGAGTCGGCTTTGGTTTTTACAGTCTTCACTGATAAGTCCAAAGGAGATTCCCGTTTAATTGGAACAAGCATTGCATTATATGGCTTTTGGTCGTTTACTTGTATTGGAGCAACTGGTTCCGGTTCGGTTTTAACTTTTGTTATTGTCGCTGTGGTTAAATTTGGTGCAACACTTGGCAACACTTCTGATGACTTGTTCATAAATGATTGACTGAATTTCGAGACAGTGACACTGAGATCATGTTTCTTGAGCTCACCCATTTTTAGACTGGAGCCGTGTTGGCGAGGTGCACCGAAATTCGGACCAGGCACTCTTGGCAGGCGTTCTTCGTGCTTAGGAATGTGCGGTTCTTGCAGTCTTTGTGATGATTCTGATGGCGAGTCACCACTTTGTTTGTACATGTCATAGCGATTAGGAGTTGGCTCTGCTACTTTAATTGTATATTCAGGTTTGGATGATGATGATGACTTTAACGACGTCACATTCGCACTATCTTTTCTTTGATAGTATGAGTTACTTAAGTCCGACGTAGACGGTGCTCGATTCAAAGAGTCATGGCTCTTGTGATGACTACTACCTCTAGATATTGCAACTGTTTCTGGAGCTGTTTTAGATGCGTGAGAGGCATGAGCACTATCAAATATGTTGCGACTTAAATCTGAGTCAGATCGCCGCATGGAGACGTTTTTGTTCAATGTCTTGTTGATAATTTGCATATTTAAGTCCTCTTCAGATGCATGTCTAAACAAATATGGATCCATAATTGTTTTCTGATACCGATTGTTTCTACTCATTTGTTTCGATTCAGTCGGATATTTGATAGCCAACTCACTTGGAGTGGGCTGTCTCTGAGATGGCATCTCTGTTGACGTTGCGCCATATCGGTTGTATTTGTCTTGCTCAGTAGGTGTTGTACTTTTTGTGAGATCAACAAACCCAATCGGCTTTGAAGGAGCCTTGTCTGATTTCACTGAACCAGACGGTACTTGAGGATAATTTGACGGAATATATCTTTGGTAGTAATCAGAACTACCAGAAGCAGCTGTCGCCGCACTTGGAGACACATCACGATGCAAATAGCCACTGGGATATCTCATATGGCTGTCTTTAACTGGAATGTCCTGACCATGACGTGGCACAGCATTTTGTAAATTGTAGTATGAGTTAGGTGGCTGCGGTGGTGCTCCGTGTTTATCAAAAACCATTGACTGGTGATGATATTGAGTTGGACTGGGAACATTTCTATACGGACTGGGGCTCGACGACGGAATACTTTGAGGTGACGGACTGGCCGGTATAGGTCGTTGAAAATGTCGTGGCGACGAAGCTGATGATGTATGTGGCGATGGTACTTGTGCCACGCGTGTGTTTTGAGTGGTCCAACTGCTAGGATGGGGAGGATGCATCATTCCGCCTGCGGGAACAGTTGACGAGTTTCTTATCTGAATGCTTGGGCTTTTTGTTAAGCGTGAATTCATGGACGTCGGACTTGGCGACGGTTCAGGATTTATGTGATGGTTGGTATTGGCAGATGCTGCTGCACCCATCGGATCGTATATGGCGGAACTTCGAGATTGGATATTGCTCGGTAGAGGTAATGGCGAGTGACCGGACAATACTGGTGCTGAACGTCTCATATGAGTATCTAGCTCACCATTCGGAAATCGACCATAGTCATGACTACCGACCGGCTTCGACGCGGTTGGCATTGGCATCGGCATCGGTTGGACTCGACTGTGCATTGCACTTCCATAATGACCTTGGGGACTGCCATATGAAGATTGAACAACTGGTTGGGATTTTACTTTATTCTTATCGGCATCTGAATGCTGTTTGGGCACATCCTGACGCCGGTAAGGATGGTAATTTACCTCAGGTTTAGCCACAGATTCATGTGAAACACGCAAATATGGAGAATTCACTGGTTTCTCTGAGTAAAGAGATGGATGTCCTTTCAATACAGGTTCACTGTAATGGTTGGTTACGACTTGCTCTTGACGACACTTTTCGTAATTCTTCGCCATCGCCTGCTTATAATGATACTCTGAGTATTTGCTACCACTGTATTCTGTAGAATATTTTAGTGGCTTCGATTCGTTCGCCTTGTCCAAATCAATGCACAATTTAGGCGACATATTTTCATGAGGAGGATTTACGATAGACATCGTAACATCTTGTGATAATTGTGGAATAGGTGGGATTTTCACTTCTGGCCGACGAGCATCAATGTGACTCTGATAGGCTGAACTGGTTGAGTGTGGATCTCGCGAATATTCATTGTTGACAGCATGGGCTGGTGTATCCACATTACCACGAACAACACTGAAATCAGGTGTTTTGACGTACAAGTTGCTGTTCCATTTTGGTGCTGGCTTCTCCACTGTAACTGGAACACCGGCAGATGGATTTTTCAGTTGAAGGTCACTGATGTAATTATACTTTCTGCTGATCTCAGCAAAGTTGCTTGAGTCAACGATAGTTTTCGGTTTGTGGGGAATGCCGAAATCGTTATAACGTGAAAAGTCAGGATTTGGCACATGCAAGTTCTGGGTTAGCTTGCTAAAATCAGGTGGTTTCATTCGCAACGGACTCAAATCGTCGCTTCTTCGTGGTGCGACATTTTTGTCATCTATCCTGCGATTAGAGACAGCCGAATCAGAACTGGTGAGGTCTAGCGTCTCGTACGACTTGTCGATTCGTGAAGTCGCCTTTTTCACGAAGCTGTTTTCAGATGAATTGGAAATTCGCTGATGAGATGCGACGCTATCGACATGCAAACTGTTTGCGCCACTGCCAATGAAAACATTATGCGTGGAATTTGCGGCGAGTCCGGCTGCTGGTGTGATAGCTGGTAGGGTGCTGATAGTGGTGGTGCTTGAAGTAGCTGTGCTGGTGACGCTTGATGTGGCGGTTGAACCATATTTGTTGTCTTCTCGTCGATTGTAGGAACTAACGACAGTATCACAAGGTGACGTCATGCGTAGAGAGAGGTCAGGATTTCCAAGGTTATGGTTCGTATTGGCACCAAAGCTGCTGGCAGCGTCAGCACTATTGGCACCATTTGTGTTGTAAGTCGTTAGATTTTGCGATGCCTCTGATGATGGACGCAGTTGCGATGCTTCAGCCTGCACAGCAGCTGAGACCGACGCATTATTGGAATGTACATTGAAATTCACTGCCTGGATGGGCTTAACTAAAGCTTCATTTTGCGTGTTTGGCTTGCAATTGCTTGCAATATCACCCGAACTCTTATCATGGCTATTTATTCGCGACTGTTCGTAGCTATTCGCCTGATTGCTCATATCTGTGGATGTGTTTGATAGCCGTCTAGGTCGATGTGTATCACGGTCACCGCTGTAATCACGTTTGCTGACGACATCGCCGGCCGTTGTTGAATTGCCAACGCCACCTTCGCAATTACTGCCACCGCCCTTATCAGTTATCGGCTGTATAGAATTAACCGTGGATTTGCTATCGCAACTGGTTGAATTGATAACGGAACTGCGCTCAACAATCGTCGAAACAGATCGATGGCTATCAGCGACATCGCCTGCTGAATGCATCTGCTCTGCCTCGCTGCAATTTGGGTCACGTTGCATGGACGGTGCCGATGTAGGCGCTGGTGGCAGTGATGATGATTGTGGTGGTGTCGGCGGCTGTGTCGTCTCACAATCGCCACTTGACTTATTGCTAGGGCACCTCACTGTTGGTTCAGCTGTCATCACACTAGCAGCCATTGGAAATTGAATTGAATTTGATTCTACTGCAGCTACACTGCTACCACTACTGCTGCTTTCAGCTGGCTCCACCGATGTGGTGGCAGCGCACTTGCCCACTTCACACGGCTCCACTACATTACTACTATCACAATTGCTGGTACTTGTCTGCGATTCATTTAATCTACTACTGGAGGCAATCGGCGATGACGCCGAACCACTTGGACCGTCATCGGCCTTGCTTCCACCAATTTCAGTCTGGGCATTTTTTGTAATTGCTATTGGCAATGGGTCGGCGTTAATTGCTGCATCAACAGCTGACGACGAAGAGGCCATCGCTGGCGTGTTGACTACAGCCAACGACGAGTCGGTCTCTGCGGATGTAGTTGTGGCTGTGAGCTGTGTGGCTGACTCCTCACCACTTTCACTCGCTTGCTGCACTGCAACAACCATATCTGATGACGAGGCAGCATTGTTGTCATCAGCTGGTGGTGATGCATTTTTAGTGTTTACATCGTTTGTCGTGTTACTCGCTAGTTGCTGGTCATCGTCTGTCGACTGCGTCACTTGTGGGGATTCGTCAGAACCAGCGGCTTCTGGTTTGGTGACATCATTGTTGTTCAGTTTTTCTACGGACGACGACGTTGATGCATCCGTCTCCTCAGGTAAGGTGGTCGCCTCGGTTTGATTTGTTGTTACACTTTCAGCGTTTGTTTGCTCTGGCACATCGTTTAATGCGCTTACAGCCTTTTGTGGTTCGTCGTTGTTGCTAGTCGCCATGATGCACTGAGTAAACTGCAACAAACGAAGACGATTATTATTTACTGTTTATTTAGGGCTAAAGTT
>JANSTS010000783.1:0-23664 GCA_026546915.1 Sylvicola fuscatus
TATTTAAATGTTACGTAAAGAAATATTGAACAGACTTACCTTGTTCGGTTTTCGTTTTATCAACAGTTTGACAAGCGATACGCCACTCCTGCAGTTCTGGAGATGGTATTAGACCGGCTGAACCACCTGCTGCATCGTGACGTGCTTGCCACCAGTGATGATCATCTTTGCTTATTATCTGGATAGGAGAAATTTAAATCAATGCCTTATACAAATAAATAAGAAAGAACAATACATATTATTGAATTTGTATGTGATTTTTTTTTACCTGAAGAATATCACCTGTACGAAAAGCGATACCCGCCTGGGCACATGGAATCAGATCGTCATCCAGTGGATCATAATCGAATTGCGCGCGCACAAATATCTGTTCAAACAGGTTCAATGAAATTTAATATTTTAAAATAAACCAATACTTTAATTTCATTCATGAAATAAATTATGAATTTGTTTGAATTAAAATTATGTCTATTAATTATTATTATATTAGCCAGATAATTATGAAAAAATGTAAGGGAATTGAAACAATAAATGGACAGTACGACATTCAGGGTTGCATGTTATTACAAATACTTGATGCATTCGTGAAATACTTACTAGAACCTGTGTAGGTCTAATCCTGAATAGCTGCTTAATCAGTTGTGGATAAAGAATAAACAATAAATTATCAGTTTTGCGTTATCATTTTAGTTTGGCAAAGATAAATCAGTTTTGGTATATTTGGAGTTTTAATGACCTTTCATCTCAAAAATAATAAAAAAAAAAACAAAATTATTAACGGATTAAATATTGTGTGAATGCACAACCTGCATTGAAGTACACTCATTATTCACAGATCGAATTTATTATTTGAATCTGAATAATCCGAATTTGTTTGTCCATAAATAGGATAACCGTTTAATGAATTCTATTTGCAATTATCCGTGGAAATTAGTGAAGCTGAATAATTTGGTGCGGCCCCGTGACAGCAAACAACAAGAGAGTACTGCGAAAACACGTATTAAACATTATTATGCAATCGTAATGCATTTTATTGTGGTCGTATATAGTGAAATGCATCGGAAATGGAATCCATAACTAACTTTTAAAATGTATTTTCGTAAAAGCCACAAGCTTTTTCGTTTGAAAAGCGCATTCATTTCACCATGAACTTCAGTAAGCCAGTGTCGCTCTATAATTTGATAATCCAGCACTGTATTAAATAAAATCACGATTCACAATGTTGGGCGGAAGTTTTGCAACGACAAAAGTTGCACTCAACTTTTCAGAGCGGAAACAACAAACAACACACACGCACACACACACACATTATATGCAACTTACCTCGCATGGTGGTGGGGCACTTCTATATGAAGGAACTATTTTAAAAGTAACTGAGCCTCGAGCATCACGCTGAAATTTGCAAAAGAAAATACAAACAATATTAATTATCTCTTCTTGTTTAGTTATTTTCATAAAAGTAAATTTAAAAGGAAGAAAATGTATCAAAAAATATATTACTTGCGAATACATATTTATGATTCATACTCTTCACTCTTGGGAATTATTATATTTTTATAAGATTCTGTTGCCTTTTCTGTACATTTTGTGTTGATCCTTCATCCTACCGAAAACGCCAAATTGAAAATGCTTTAAGCATGCGAATGAAATTATTCGATATTTTCGATATGAAATATTTGAGCTCATCACAAAATTCAACTTAGTGGGCCAAATTCCATGAGGGTGGCCTCTAAGCGAATGGTGAACATTTTACATGTTTGTTTGAATTGAAATAAGAAAATAAAATACCATTGACCTTTTTTGGGGTATTGTTAGGAGATCAACAGATATGAAAGATTCGAGGGATAGAAATTAAGTTAGGAACCCAATAAATAATGCAAACGCAAAACATTAATGCATTTTTATTTTGTCAAATTGAATTAAAAATCGTAATAAAATTACTTAGGCAATGAACGCGATCCTGACGTTTTAACCTTTTATGATTAATCTGGTAAATTCTTAACTATTAACATTGTTTATTTCAAACATCATTATCAAGGAGGGTTTAAATGATAATTTAAAAAAATCATTCAACATTTCTAAATTCTGGCACAGATTGAGTTCCTGATTGCTATACAATTGCTTTAATGCGTTAATACAAAGAACAAAAATGCGATAAACATAAACTTAGAGACGTGATCGAAAAGACATCAGTAGGACACAACTTGGTCGTTAAAAACACACGTTTTTTTCGAAAGCTTGGTCATTGGCATTCGTGGGAAGACCATTGTAAATGTGCGAGTCTTCCAACATATTAAAGCTATAAGGAAATGTGCAACAGATACCGCACTTTAAGTGCAAATTTTGAAAACGGTGCGCATTTTGGGAAACGCATAAAAGGAAATATTTTCATTGCTACAATATAATATTATAATTAAATCGTAATATTGTAAATTATTTTAATTAAGTTGAAAGCTAAGTACAACTTTTGTTATCAATTTTCACAGGCAATTTTAACAAATGACTTAGATAAGACGAACCCTGAAGCGAGGCCGCACCTCAATAAAATGAAAGTATGTAATAAAATCAAAAAGTTTGGTACTAGAAAGTGTTGTGATGTAAGGCCGAGTGCACAAAAACTTTAGTATCAGTTTATTGACTAAACACTAAATGATAATATCGAAGCAAATAGGCGATTGGCGCATTTAGGAACACCTGCTGACTGACTTCTACAATAATCAGGTTTAACAATTAGGTAGAGCGATAGAAGTTCATGTCTTAGATTACTTTGCCAATTACTTGACAGTATAGAATATACGCCGTTTGGTAAACGAGAAATGCCGTTGGCTAACAATTGACGCACAGAAAATAAGAGTTTAAAAGGGAACGTAATTACCTATCAGCAGAGTTTAAGTTAACCTAGTGCATGTGACATGTATATAACGTTTACCTCTTAGATACTGTCAAAGCTTATAAGCCAAGTGGAAAGAAATCTCAAATCAATACAAAAAACTCTGCTGGCAGCTTTAAACTCCCCAGAGCAAATTCATTTTGACATACATACGACGACACACGAGCATCAAAAAAGGTTGAACGGTGGATGATGTAAAAGTAAATTTTAGGAAAACGAGTATTACGTTGAAGGCTGATCAAATCAAAAACAGTCAGGTAGGGATTTATAGATCCTCGATATCAATAAATAATAATACAACTAAACAAAGTTTAAATTTTGTACAATTAAGGATATGTTGCCAACATTTTTTTATCGTCCGTAATTGCTGACTAGCCACTAAAGAAAATTTGTTAAAAAGAAAACCCATATTTTCTTTTCTTGAATTAAAACTTACCGTATCCTTCCACCCAACTCATTTATTTTCGGATCAGAAACTTATACTGTAAGTGAGCCATAAAAATTGATTAAATCAGCCGTATCGCGTCAAATTAGCCTAATTAACGTTGACGGATGGTTAAAATTGAATTAATGTGCATAAACCAGCACGAACGAATCTTTCATTACTCACGGATTCGGAAAAGATATGGCCTAGTATAGCAACAAGAAAATTTAAAGAATTCGTATATATTTTTCTCTATTGCAAGGGTGTTTTCGTTTCAAATGAAATTGGCAAAGTTTTTATGGTATTTTTCTCCAGCTCAGCAAATGCATTTACAATTAGGCGAAAACTCCCTTGTATTGTTTAATTTATGTAAAATAATAGAATTTTTTCCAAAAAAAAAAAGGAAGAAAAAAAACAAGTCGTCGTGAAGAACATGAGAGGAATATAAATACAAATCTTACGTGGAACAGAAATCCACAACAGAGTGTACATATTTTAATGAGTTTTTGTTCCCCTTATTCACAGAAAGATGTTACAGGATGTTTGGATTCGTGCAGAAACATAAGTGTTTCATTTGCAACATAATAAGTATGTGTGACAAAAAACAACAGTAAGCAATTGACAGAAGGGTGGATGTAACATTTGCAAACAAAATATTGTTGCCTGAACATTTTATAACAACAAAAGTCCGTATTTTATAGTGCGAACAATTAAACTTCGGTGTGAAGAAGTAGTTATGAATAATTATGTACTCGTAGAATTAAACACGTTCTTAAGTTTACTTAAGATAGCGTAATTTCACACCTTTTCAGACATTCTGTTGTGTCTTAACAATCTGTTTAGTTTATGCGCACTAAGTTTTCATAATGTAATAATCGTAGAAGAAAAGTGTGATTGTTGTTCGCAAATTCAGCCGAAAATATTTGAAATATTTTAGTGTTTATATTTTATGACATACCAGCATCCGTTGCAGCTGGCTAACAGTTTGGTGTTGCACAGGTTGGCCATTTATTTCACGAATTTCGTCGCCCACGTGCAGCGTTGCCTGTCGATGTATCATGCCACCGTGCATAATACGGGCAACAATGCAGCGCCCATCTTCTGTCATTTTGAGTGTGATGCCCTGAAAAAGAAAAAGCAACAATATTAAGAGAATAATCTAAGTGATTGACAAGTTAACGTGAAATATTTCAAAACTGATATTGAAACTTAATTGTCACAAAATGTATGAAGTCGAAAAGAAAAAAAAAAAAACGGTTTCACATTATATGGTAAGTGTAGAATAAAATTAAAATACATAAAGTTTAAATCATGTATGGACTCGAATAATATAGACATAGCAAGATCAATAAAGATAAAATGGCAGGAGCATATAAAATCAAATATGAGGATATCAAAGAACACTTACCATTGGCTCATCCGTGTTCTTTTGGAATTGAACAAGACGCACACGGGTAACATGCTGAAGCTCACCGTTGTCCGGATTGTCAATATCATCACCATTCAAGTATGGTGCGATTGGTGGAGGCGTAACACGTAATGCCTCCTCACCGTAAACTTCCCTTGCTACAACATCATGTGTGTGTAGAAGAGCCTGCAAATATAAGCGAAATAAACTGTCACTATTTGGCGTGTCTCCTTTCTTATCTTAATATTTCTAAAGAATATAAATGTATAGTCAATAGTCATACATTTGTATGATAAACTGAAACAAATTTTCCATCTCCAAAATGTTTTATATAAAACATTTTGAGGAACTTGCCTTTATTCATATTGCTTACACTGATTTTCGTGCTTTAAGGCTTATAAGTTTTGAATACTTTCTATCATCTATAATGCACGTTCAATTTATGTTGTAAAGCGTTGGGGAAATGCTTTATGTGAACGTTTTGTGAAAGTAGTCTTAAATTCTAAGAAATACATTTTAATGTACAGCATTTTACATAAAGCACTATAAAATAATTTTCAATGCATTCCGATTATTTATAAGCTTCGTGAATTTGTAAGTGTGTGTTTGAATTGTACAATACTTTGATCACAAAATTGAAAATTCAAGTCAGTGTTATGCAATTCAGCTAGCTACTAATATCATAAAAACATATTTTACGATAACTAACTATTATAAAGTAGAAAATGTTCATCAAAATATTTATAATTCACCGAAAATAATTTTAAATTGATTCAACGCGAACAAAATTCTGAATATATTTGCTATTGTTGAATATGGGTAAAGTTTTTCCTACTCTTTTTATACTATAGTATTAAATTACAATAGAATTTTTTTTTAATAAAGAACACTTTTAACATTTACTTTCATAAATTCATTTCTGAATTGTGTGGGGAAAAGTTTCAAATTAATTCATTCACAACATTCCCAGGAGGCTCAAAAAAAAAACGTGAAGGATTTATATAGCTATACATATTCCTACAAGAAACAATGAACCATTTTGTGCAAGGGTATAGTTTTATTAAAAGGTTAACATTCTAAATGAATGTATTTTGTTATGTATTTAATGACGGTTAATTAAAAAATGAAATTGTGTCTCTGTTCAAAAATTTCATACTTTTCATTTGAATGCACAACGACGAAAATATTTAAGAATTAATTCCAATAAAGTACCTTTATCCTTTAACGATTCATTTAAAAATTTTGCCCAATAAGAATATAAATTGCCAGTAGAAAGCCACTTAATTACCTCAAAATATTGGGTAACCAAAATGTTAATTATGGTTGCAAATTTAGTGTATGGGCATACACCTTTTTCTTGTGAACTTAATTTTGCAAATTTATGCACATAATAAAAGCTTCTCTTTAGTGACATCTTTATTGCCAGAACATTTGCAGCGGCAAATCGTCCGTGTGTTTATCTAAAATGGTAATCATATTTATAGAAGGGATTTTGTTTGCATATGAATCTGAAATGTTTTTTTTTTGTTTTAAATTAAATTTACTCAAGTACTCTTATTACGTGAAAAGCTGTTGGTCGACTTTTGACGATCAAGCGTAAGGAATAAAAAAAATGAGAATTGCTCAAGCATTACAACCTACATGAGTTATAAAAGGCTTTTCTGAAGTTTGAGGTATCCCTCGAGTGGAAATTTTGTTCCAAAGATATTGTTAACTTTGTCATACGGGAGTTGAATTAAACACTTCATGAGGTGTTCATAATGGGGAAAATGTGAACAGCAGAAAATCGTTGTGTTTATTTCCTAAGTATATGTCACACCACACAAAGTATATGAAGAACTCATTAAAAGGTTTCCGTGATATTGTTTATTATATTACGCGATAAAAATGAGCATGAGCTAACTTCTCTTAAGACAATTTTACAGTCTGAATCATTGGTGTTAAGAAAAATGTTTTTTGATTTATAATAATATAAAAAAACGTTTAAAGAAAAAAGTAAAAATAATAATCATTAATTACATGATTACATGAGTTTTCTAATTACTTATATGTCAAACAAAACGTTCAACATGAAAATCACCCAATAAAAAATAGTTTTTTTCTGATTACAATTATTATCACATCTCTCTTCAAATTCAATTATAATTTTTAAAAAATCGTTTACAATGAATATATTTGTCACAATTTATTGACAAAGCGAAATGCCATTTAATTTCATTTATGTCAGAAATGGAATAGTTATTTGGTTTGAAATAAATGAATGCTACTTGCATCATTTATAAGCCGAGCTTATGTATAAAAACTTTTTGATTTGTTTTTGATTCAATTGTTTACTTGTTTGTGGGGAAAAGAATACATAGTAACAAAATTATGTTCGTATATGAAAATATCGCATAATTAGCTCATTTTAGGAATTCATTAGACGTAATAGTTAAAAATATTTCATAACTAAGTGAACAATTCGTTAAGCTGTTGCAATATGGCGTTCATGCTGTTAGCTTAATTGCCGTACAAAACTCGCGCGACATATTATTTTAATTAGAATTTAGTTGGAAATTTTCATGAAATAGAAATACGCTTGCTTGTAGCAGAAATTCACAATGGAAGCTTTGATATAAATTAAGACTTTCTATACTGTTTGATCGAAACGTGCTTGCCCAACAATTATTGGATTCTCATTAAAGCTTAATTGGTTACCAAACTTTGGCTATGCATTTTATTACAGGCAATTTGCTTTTATTCATTTTATAAATTTAGCTACATCGAATTATTGCCGTTTATATTGCAGCATAATTCGATTTTTTTTCTTTAAATTACATTTTCTTTCTTACAGAAATTAATACGATTGCAAGTTGCATAAAAAAATGGACTAAACAAAAATCTACTACCTAAATAATTTCTATGTAATGCCAAAACCATTATAAGAGTAAAAAGATGTAAGTGGTAGAAACAACCCTCTTGAGAGACAAAAGAGAGTAATTGTCTGATGTATTAAAACCAAAACCTTGTTATTGAATAATATAGTTAGCAAGCTTGAATACATATTTGTCTGTAAATATAACAAATGTGAATCATTCGTTCAGACATTAAAGCATTTTTAATTCATAAAATTATTCAAAAACACGAAGAAGATTTAAAAAACGTTTTTTATCGTGATGAATTATAATGCGAATGACTTTTAGAAATTATTTGAAAAAGTTTTTTTTGTCAAGGTATTTGGTACTACATTACTGATTGAGTACACTTCACACGCGCCATTGATTAAAACTCATGCTCATTCAAGATAACATATTCCAAGAGAAATACAAAAATTGGGCGATATACTTAAGGGACCTATAAATACGTTTATGCTGTCACATGTAACTTATTTAAAATATCAATAAATAAATAAGCGAACGCCTTTAAACAGCTATTTACAACATACCATTTAATGATTAATATCATAATGTTTTCCCATAAATTATATTTGTAGCCGTTCGTTTCATGCGTTTAAACATGTATTTATTATGAAGTTGAATGTTCACATAGTCGTAACATAAGCTTAAAATGATGAACGGTTGACGTTTGAAATCCTTTACTAAATGGATGCCAGCAAAGTGGTATAAACTTTTTCTTGTTATAATATATAGAGTGAGTGCCAAGTTCATTGATAAAGTTTTAAGATACATCCAGGGAGTCATCAAAAACTTTTAGCAGCAGAAGCGATAGTTAAGACACATTGGCATTCATTTTTTTTAAAACTCTTACAGCTTTGAGTTTGTGCTAAATACAGGTAACATGGGCATTTATTATTATCTTTATTTAAAGGAAAGATTATTGAAATTTACCTAGCTTAAAGTAAAGATTACAATTATCCATCTTAAGGACTATTCAAATCCTAAGCAAACAAATCTCCATGCCAATTAAATAACTCACGAAGACTTCGGAACTAAACTTGACATATGATATGCATCAGGAATGGCACGATAATTGAGCAGAACTCCCTGAATGTTCATAAAATTCGAAGAACGATCCTAAAATCCGTCCTTTCAATGTTGTAAGGTGTTTCTCTTATGGGAAAAGTAAACTTTGGCACAAACTTCAGTGTACATGAGTATAGCAAAACGGACACGTCCACAGTTGAAAATTGGTTACACGATAATGTTGGCGCCATTTTCCACAAGACGGTTGAGAGCATTTCAGAGCTCCACCGTAAGAAGCACGCTGAAGCGCACAAAATCACTATAGTCATATACCAATGAAATTACCAGTGGGAATCTTCTCGTATCCAATACATTGTATGCCGAAAGCGGCTACAGAGTACATGTTCTATACAACGATGTCTCAGCATCTATTCAATTTTCAAGAAGGGTAGCGAACATATCTCAAAGCTGCAAGGCTTTTTCAATATTATCGTTTGAAGAGTAGACTTTCTTTTTTTTTCTATATTTCATGCTATTTGTGGGGAAACGGAAGCTTTCAAATACTTTGGTAATTTTTTTCTATCACGATCGAATCAAATAGAATTTAAATCCAACAGATTTTTGTAAATATTTGTAATTTTTGTACGATTTAAATTCAATTGGGGATTGGCTATACCATCAGCATCGATTGAAAATAAACATTTCATTCAGTGAACACATAAAAGGACTGCATTTGCAGAAAACTTTTAATAGATGGTTGCACGCTGACTTAGTAGAAAAATGGAAGCAGAGAGAGGAGAATAGAGTCAGAAACTTGGACGTAAGGAATATATTAGGAAAAATATTTCAGGAACGTGCCTTCCGGGTAATTGATTTCAATTGAACACTGCAAGATGAATGAGCTCACTAATCTGCAATCATAAACCCTTTTTACGTGCTTCCACCGACGCCATTTTTACTCGATTCCATACACTATGGGGCTGTTGCGTTCTTTTTGCACAGCGAAAGCAAACATTAGGATGCATGCACATGTGGTGAATTCTAATGTAATATATCCCTTTCAATTGTTTTCACAACGACACACGTCATGTGAATGCGCAGCCATAAAATGGAAATAAATAAAGTTGTGACTTTAAAATTTGGGCTCCACGTATGATAGTAAATATCATATGATAACGCGAGTGCGATATTCGTCATACACGAGTATACTCATACAAGTACAAGTACAAAGATTATGTGAACAACCGGTAACAGACAAGATTAAACGACCGTCACGACCGCACACAAGGGATCGGAGTGATCAGAAAATGGCCTCGAGGCTCATGTTGGATGACATAATGGTTCAAACATCAGGCTGGGTGTGTATTGGATATCGATTTTAAGGCACGGAGACGAAACAATTTCCATAGCAAATTCCAAATTCCAATACGCAAAACAAAAATAGGGAGCAATTTGGAAAGCAATTTTATTGACACGAATGCGAGAGTTCCTTGTGTGCCGTATATGAGATTAAAGGATACGCTTCGAGAGTGGGTACGTTGATTTAAATGTTAACAATTCAACGCTTTGATTGTCAGTCAATTTTATAAATTGGCCCCTTTTACACTTTAATCAAAATTTGCAAGGGAAATAAAATTTGTTTAATGAAATCAGGATTGTTTTTAAGAAACAATTAAATGTAATGTAGAAATTTTCACAGATTGCATGGCTAAATAAATGTGAAACGCTTAAATCTCTTTAATCCAAGGTGCAATGTACATGAACTTACACCTTTCTTAATATCCCCTGGGAAAAGGCTTATGGGCGTATCTGAAAGAAGTAAAATGATTAATGGATAAATATAACGTTTAGCAAAGCTGCTCATCAGACAGAGACTGATTGATTGCGAAGCCAGGAAACTCTTGGGACCTCATCTGCCTTTGACTCAATGTAACTCAAGTGAATTCAAGTTCACACACTCATTTAAGGTAATCAATTTTAAATATTGCACCATCATATATGAATTAAATTATCCCCTATTTTCATTTCCTATATACGACTATTAATTATGAATTATGGCAAACTGATTTAAAATGGGTGTCCAAATTGCATGAATTACTGTGAGTCACTGGGAAGTTGCCAGAGATTGTTTATGAATGACAATAAAGAGGACATCCACTGCAGATGAAAATACAAGCCAACGTCTATAATAGGGAATTTGGGAAAATCTATTACAAGAAATGATACACTGAGGTTGCGCCACATGCGAGCCAGCTGGAAAATGCTAAGGGATTGAGATCTAACCGAATGAAATTAAAGGAAGTGTAATATTGATTTACAACATCCGTTGTTGAATCATTAATTAAATAGCCACAACATAAATTCTTTAATTAATTACAGTAAAGAAACCTTTTCTGTCTTTTTGAATAATAAATAAATTCTAATAAACCTGAGGCTAATGCTTTTGTGAAATAGTACGATATATATTAAAGATGAAGTTGTATTTATAACCGTGAATTTTGTAGCAACTAACTGTACTGTTATGTTCATCTTTGGGGCATATTTCTTTTGTTTTTAGTAATATGTACCAACAAAACACTGCGAGTATAGTACTCGCATCCTAATTAAATATAGTTTTTCTTGACAGATTACATCATACCTATAAACGTATACAACATTTGTAGGACATAATATAGCAATTGATAACTTATGGTATGGCAGCAGTGAATTATTTAGTTTTAGATGTCAACTATCATTTTATCATTTGCTCCGGAAATTACTTACAAGTTTAGGTTTATGCAAGCGTAAAAGCAATTATAGGAATACATTAATATGCTCGTATCTCTGCTTGAATATTATATGTAAAGAAAATGTCTTAGTGTCCAAGCTCAATCTGATTTTATGAAGCGTAAGGGCGCGCCAAATAGCATTAGATAAAGGAAATTGACCAAATACTTATGTTGTAGAACGACGACAACTTTATAGAGACTCAAATCAAATATTAGGGACATAAAATATGACAAGAAACAGAAAAACTAATTTAAAGAAGCGCTTTATATATTATATTGGAATTACCTTGAGTCCCGTTTAAAAATAAGGAAATTCAAAACTTTAAAGGAAATGAATGCTTTTAAATTTAATGGATCGTGACGAATCATGCAGTACTCGTGAGAAAAGTTAAATGAAATATGAAATTTGATCTAGACGATGACATTTTGAGCGTCTGCAAAAATACCAAAAGCGTTAGCAAATATTTGGAAAAGCTTTCACGGCTGCTTGACAAGATTGGCTGTTTGTGTAATTTAATACAACAAATAATTTGAAGCTTCAAAAAGTCAACCACTTCGTTAGCATTCCTAATGTAGGAGACAAAAAGAAAAGGGTTTTAATGAACAGCTGTAGTTCACAATAAAAACATGCTGCCTACAATGATCCTTTATTAGGGCAGAAAAGATGTGAATGTACGGCCTCAATAATTTATATCATTATTTTTCCAGTCTCGTGAAAGACATTACAGCACTTAACATGTAAATACTAAATACATGTTTTGCTTGCCTTTTAATTGAAAGTGCGTTTTTACAACAAGTAGTCATAGAAATATATGTAGTTGTGCATAATTTATTCGGTGTAGTCCAGTGCTATAATTTGCATCTGACTTTCAATTACAGTCTGCCGCACGCAGAAATAAGATTAAATTTTCATCACGTGAAAAGTAATTGGCTACCCTTGCACACTCGTCCTTGTATGTACATATGTACATATGAGCGAAGCAAGCATGCGGAAATCGAGGCACCTACTCTCCTGTGTAATAATTACGCTATACGAATACACACAACAATGTCCATTATGCGTTTTATGGTGTCCCATCTTGACTGAACAGTATTAGAGTAATTGCGGCTTGAATACTGCCAAACCGCATCCTCCCACTTCCTCTGCATACCAATCGTGCTTCGCGTATGTGTAAGTGTGTTTGTTTGTATGCGAGTGTGTCTGTGGGCAAAACAATACTTCATAATTGATGCGGATATTCAAAGGAAGGCGGGGGTTGCCCAAAGGCTGACCGACATCAAAATGAATTTGGCCCTTCTAAACATCATACTGATACAAATAGTTGGTGGAACTGTTGAGTGGGTGGGGGGTGGTGGTGTTCGCATGCATGTGCGAGTATGAGAAATGGAATCAGACGCCGCGCCGAGTGGATACGTTTATTTATGTTGGCATTATGGCCAATGTTTCAACTCTAGTAATTCGCTATGTTCCGAATACGTAAATATATACGATAATATTTCTTATCGCGCCACAATGAATTCTCATCCCAAAATTTCTTGCCCGTGGGTGTTGTGCATATGTGTGTTTTAGAGTTAGAATCTGTATACACAAAATGTATCCACTAATGAAAGGCCTTGCTACATTAAGCATGTTTGGCTGCTTGTATTTGTCGTCACGAAAATTACTGATATGTATAAAGTTTTGTATAAGTTAAACCATTAAGCTATATTACTGGCAATGGTGAGAAATATGGAGTTACAGCGTAGCTAGACGATATGAAACTTCGCAAGGCAATGTTACCCATATCAAGATGGAAAAAATTCAACAAACAAACAAAAAATTGCAAAACGTTAACACTTACGTAGCACAGCATTTGAGAATTAATTTCCGTAATCCTTGTGAAAATAATCCATCCCTGTTATAAAGGCTCACGACCCTTTGGCGTATGTTTTCGCTTTTTGTCATATGCAAAAAATTGTTTCTTGTCTGCCATTAAATCGCATGTGACTCTTGTTTGCCTGCATGTCACTACAGTGTTAAGCCAAGAAGAATGAATTTGCTGTCACTTTGTCACCATGAAACAAGCTCAAAAGAATGTAACTTGCATCAAGTGGGGGGAAAGGGCAACACATGATTATACATGTCGTGTAACGCGACATAGCTTCACCACACAAATCACAAAATACTTTCCAGACAAATTACCATCACGCACAAGCCATTCATTAAGTCGCCTAATAGAATATTCTATAAATAACTTAATTTTAAAGTGAAGACTGTAAACTTTCGCCTCTCATTTGTTATTCACTTTAATTTACTGTCAGGGACCAGGGTGGAAGTCAGTTGCCATACAATTTGTCTACATGGCAGTACATTTACAGGGATGAAGCTAGATTTCCTTTCAGAAGATTTTTAGAGCTTTAGATCGTAATGTGATGTTATTATATACAATTAACAGATTTTTGTATAATTGAGTTGAATTGTTGAGAATATCTGAGTAGAAAAAGTTTTTGTTTGAGTTTTGCAAAACTAAAACGTAACGTACACAATTATTATATTAAATAGAATTTTAATAAATAATTTATATAAAAATGAATAAATTTAAATTATTTTCAAAATAAATGTTACGAAATAGTATTTTCTAATTAGAATGCTTGCATGTTTGCATTATGCTTGATAACAACCTCCATATATAAATTTCCATTTATCGCACTCCTAAAAAGTTCACGGAAATATGTGCCACTGAATCAACTATATAGAAAAATATAAACTCGTACATTATACAATTGTTTAGCTGTTATTATACGTCTTAAGGCTTGAGCTTCAATCAGGACTCATTTCCCGGTGGACCATCTGCATTAAGGAGTTTCTACCGCACTTCAAACGAATTAGTCGCTACGAATGTGTTTGCAACAACTTTATGTGAATATAATTCTGCAGGAAAATTCAAAGAATCATTAATAACACATGCCTTAAGGAACATGCGAGACGGCAAGCAAGGCACTCCAACATGTAGGAGGACATTGGCACTTAATGACGTAAAAAGATTTACTTTGAAAGGTAAATGCAAAGCATGTTACCGAATCTTTTATAATATTTATTACGATTTTACCTCTCATTTTTTTTTATTTGGTGCGTAAAGAAAACATTCTTTCATTTTCTCGTCAAGCACTGTGAGGCGTTTGCTATGTAATTATAATTTATGGTCAAACGTAATATACCTTACGTTTTTATAATCATTTTATTTCATTTTTGGAAGTAGCTTTGTACGAGTAAGCAGATTATTCTGATAAATTGATATAATTTGATTGCATGATCATATACAAACAAACAAAATAATTAAACAACAAATGAGAAAAACACAAACATTAAGCCGAAAAGCCATAATAATTCCACCCAGAGTAACAATTTAATACACAATTTCACAACAATGGATGTTCAGTGGCCATTCTCACTTCCACTTGACATCAGTACAATTATAATAAAATTTATTGAAAATTGCATTTCCACAACACTGCTTTTTATTCTCATCCTTAATAAGAAAAACATAAAAGTATGAAAAAATATATGAGTATTTTCAGCAGCAACATCATGAAGGCAAATGCAATCTAACTTATTCTCTTAATGAGGTACATGCACTCATTATCTGATTAATATAACCATACATAATGGTACGGATAATCACTGACAAACATAAAAAAACCGAGTGGTTGCAATTGTTACAACTTTAAACAATTCAGCATCCTCTTCAGTTGACGAGCACAAATGTTTATCATGCACGTGTATCTTAAATCTGCTTACATAGATCATTTTTTATTTTTTCTCATTATCACATAAATTATCCGTTTATGTTGCATATCACTTCATTTTTTTTCTGCGTAAAATTAATATTTTTAGTGAGCTTTTAGAAATATTTTAAGACATGTACAGCACTATTGAATCATCCTTTACTAAATCCGCGTCAAATAGAATCCACTAGGTTTATTTTAATATTGATAATAACATAAGTCTAAAATATATCACAGAGTTGCTTAAATAAAAAAAACAAAGTTTCATAATTTAATAAAATGAGATCACTATAAACAATAAATAAATAAAATAATTGTTTAGACACTAAGCCACTCTTAAGCAAATGTTAAACAGGGAGATTTCACGTGAACATTTTTATAATGTTTTAAGGAACGACGCGACCTGCCTTTATCGAAGGTTTTAATTCAACTGTGGGTGGAAATCGCGCTTAACTGTGGTCCTGGATGGCAGGAAACGCTCAAGAGAACGGTTTAAAACTCTACACACAATACACATGTGAAAATAATAGGCTGTGGCAGAAAAGGATCCACTCTGAGAATATACATATTAATGTGTGAGTGCGCTCTCAGAGAAGATGTGTGATAGATTCAGAGAAAAATCCGTAATAATAAAGCTTTTCCAGCGCTTTCAAAAAGCAGCAAACAACAAAAAATTTGTTATTGGAAAAACGTGAGGGACAAATTTACAACATATTGCAAATAAATTTCATGAATTAAAAATTAATTTATTATCAACATGAAAAAAAAGTAATTTTTTTTGTGATAATTATTAAATTAAAGTAATTTATAAATTTTAAATTAACCTGTCGATGCAAATATGCAAACAATTCTAGTATAATGAGGTGGTAATATTAAAAAAAAAAAAGGAGGGAAACAATACATCCTTTACTCTATCATTGACCAAAAGCGAAGGTAAAAGGACGTAGGTAAATATTAATACATTGAGTGGTATCAAGCCGAATATTTGCAGTCTCACTCAAAGCGAGAAATATCCCACTCAAAAAATAAAATTTATGTAAAAGCTTCTTAAAAAGTACACAGGGAAATAAAAGCTTAGGAAATACAACGGTTCTTTTATGACCACAGTTTTAAATCGAAGCTTTGCACCCTAATGTGGTGAATATTTTTTAAGGTGGTGAAGTTTGAAGAAAATGGTAAATGTAGAAGATGTTAGAAAGAGCTTTTAGGGTGAAAAAGTTTTATGTTCACCCTGTTATCGTATTTAGGTGCATTTGAAAGTCTCCAAAGCTTATTAAGATGTTTTCAAGTTATCAAAACTTTGTAAAAGCTTTTTTTGTTACTAAAATCATTCATAGCTAGTACAAGTAATTTGTACAGGTATACGACTAAACTTTTATATTGCTAATACTTGAAAATACTAAAATAATATTAATAACTGATAGGTTTTGTTTTACTGAATAAAATAAAAAATAAAAAATACAAATATGAAGTTTACAATCGCAAATAAATAGGGAAATGCCCAAAAGCTACACAGGAAAACATAAAAACATATACACACATGAGAAAAACGAGATAAATATTGTCAATTAGTAATTGGTCCAAAGTCAGTTGCACTGTTGATTGAGCCAGACACCGAGACACAGTCTTACAGTTAACATTTGCGAATTTAACACAATATTTGCTGTACGACTATGTCTCAGTAAGTGGCTTGGGCTGTAAACTGGTGGATGATGTGCTCTGTTTAATTTTCTACGATTCGGTACTGCTGCAAACAATCACCTATAGGGGATAAGTTTATTGGAATGAATGCTAGATTCTACGAATATAATTAGTTTGATAGACCAATAAAGACGATTGAAATGTAAGCAACCAGCGGCAGTATAAACAAAACAAAAACAAAAACAAGACAGTATTTGCTACTTAAGAGTGCAATATAAATAACATGCTTCAACTATTCGCAAACTACTAACACAAATCTTTTGACGAATTGCTGCAATTATACCGACCAGCAAGACCATAAATTGAACAGTTTCACCAAGAGATGATAATACAATTCATTACGAATGTGAGGCTCGGAGAGTTATGAAACTAACTATTCAAGAAGCCATGAGACTTAATTCATCATCCAACACGACCGCAACTGTGGCAGACATGTAGTACTCTAGCGCGTCGCGTTTCTTTGCTGCAAGCATCTTTCATCATTTAATTGCTCTTTTGACTTCGAGGGTGGCATTATGTACTTCTATATGTATTCCGATATTTCATTTAAAAGTCGTGGAATTTGTTTTTCTCATTAATATATACAAAAGGGATAATTAGGAGCCATTTTTAAATCGCCTTTACATTTTCAAAGTTTATCAATTTGAGTACAAAGGTGCAACAACGAGTGAAGCCCCAGTTAACAATGGCCAAATTTTCAATAAAGAAAAACTACCAACAGGAACGCAAACATCTTGATTTTGTTTTTGACTGACATGCTTGAAGAAATATGTATTCCCCTATGTACAATTCGTCAATTGCATGGAAAATATGGTTGAAGCCGGGGGTACATGTTTGCGAGAAAAATTGAAAAAGCTTGATAGCACTGTCACTGTACATTGATAAGGTATCAATGTGAGTGAAAAGTAAAATTGCTGATTGTTATGATATGGATGTGTCTGGATGTATATTTATTTATATATTAAAACATATTTTGTGTACATTCAATAACGCGCTGAAAAGATATTGTAGATGCGATATTGATTGACACGAATGAATACAAAGGTACATATACCCATTTACAATTATGTACTACATATGTATACATAAAACGAATACATACAAATATAGCGAAGGACGAAGGGAAATCGCGAAACGCTCACATGCGAAATTGCGCGACTGACTGCTTTTTATGAAATTTCTACATACATACATTATTTGATAGAAAATGAAATGAAATTGAGGTTATCACTTTAAAGTTGACATGTCGGATTGCATTGTGAAAATCAATTTGAAGAAATAAATGCCGAACTCTGCAGAAACCGTATAAAAACGAACATTACGAACATAATGGTTTGTTCTGTTGTTGACTTTTTTTTTATTAAATGATATAGGAGTATTGGAAGATAACGCGAAAGCGAAATCGAGGTACGAAAATATGTTCAGTCTTATGTATTAAATTAATATGCAAAATTACTGCTTCAACTAACGTAGCAGGCAGGGCTAGTAGCCAATAAAATTCATTTTCCATCACATACTAAAATTCTGTTTGGGAAATGACACGAGCAAAACAATTTTCTCGAACACTTTTTTGGGGACAGGGGGTTTCAAAGTATGTTTCTGCACCACTAGATTTTTGTTGTTGTTGGATAACAAGACCGCTACCGCATATCGTAAAAAAAAAACAGATTTACTTGCCTCGTATATAAGGGAGTAGCATAAAAACAGTAAACGTACATTAATGTATACATCTCACATATGAAATTAGTTCCCAAAAGTTAATTTACAAATAATTGGTAGAATTTCTCGCGCGTCTGCATTTAAATTTGAAATATGTACAGAATACGTAATATTTTCTGATTACATTGCATCTTTCCACATCACCGCCGAACACAACATACACGACGTATACATCAACTGCCATTCGTTTACAAGCTTATTCATCTTTTCCCATAGCAAACGCACCCCCAAACCCTCGAAATCCGCAGTATCACCAACCCCATACAGACGACCACACGAACGCAAATTCTACTTTTGATGCAATCACGTCGGCCATAGATAAAAATTAGCAGAAATAAAAATCATCCAAGCATTTTCATGTTTATTTAAAACATTTATATCCAGATTTTGAACAGTAAATGTTTGCATTGATACATGGAGGGCATAAATGTGGCCGAGACGTGATTTTAAATATACACCGCAGTCCACTTTGCTATCCCAGGAATTAGGCATGGTCCAGTAGACGCAGATGAAGAAATTGGATAAATGTGAATAAAAAATGTAGAAAGGCAAAGCACCGATAAAGGTAAACTTCTACAGATTTTTATTTACAAAACACTTAATATTCAGATCAAATAGCATTGAAAATACCTTCTTGCTTGCACGCAACAAATAAATTCGCATGCACGTAAATGCGACACAGCCGCACCCCTGTGCCGCTTGAAAACAAAGAAGAAAAGAAGAAGAAGAAGAAGAAGAAGAAGAAGAAGGAGAAGGTCAAGCCAGAGAAAATGTCAGAAAAACTGTATAAATAGTAAAGAAACCTATCAGTGACACGAGAAAAATAATTAAATAACAACAAGAAGTGAAACTACGAGTCTATACTAAATTGAAAGTCATGAGATACATATTAATATAGTTCGATTATGGCTGGAACATAAGGGACACACACGTCGTCGTCTGCAAAATGTGTTTTTTCATTAATCTTAAGCAACCAGAAGCTATGTATCAAATATTCTCGTTAGAATCGCATACGTGCATCTTATCTGTTGGCGCTTTGTCGCGCAACAAATCTTGAATGAAACATTTACTGTCAAAGGTGAAAGGCAAAAGGCAAAGTGCACTCCAATTTTGTATATGAATGTATCTCCTTTGCGATATGCACACACGAGTTTATTTGTATTCTGTTTATTAATAAAAAAAGTAAAAACACATCTACCCGATAAGAAATCACAAAGAAAGCTCCATTCAATCTTGACTCTTTATACGTGTATACTTTGTTTAGGATATTTCATTACCTTTTGAGCTCGTCCAGTTTCTCTTTTCTTATTAAACTAATGGCATTAAAGTTTCTTCAGTACGTGTCTGATACGGCGCTGGGGTAGTATGACGAACTTGAAGCTTTACGGCAGTTTGAAGAGAATTGGCAGACAGTACAATATTATAATTTTTTGCATTACTAAAAATGAATTAAGATATGGTCACGAATATGGCAACGAGAGATTATGAGTGTAAAACTTTTTGAACATCGTCAACACTTTGGGAATTGCCGATGCGATGAATAAATATAACCACTAATGAGTCCCGCCCATTCTTATAAGACGCATTTGATTTCAGAACGCTTTATGTATGCAATATATGTAACATTAAGACAAATGACTTAAGATAAGTAGCAAATCCCTTCAAAATGTAATTGCAATCTATAAAAAAAGTTTACATTTGAAACTCATCTGGAATTAATAATAGCTCCAATTAGCCATTTACCATTTTCTCATGCATCAAATCTATGTATTTCATTGCTATGCAGCATAGACATTTTATGTGTAGACATACGGTGTAAAAGAAGAAAAGAAAGAATTACACAGCGGATGCCAATTTCGTTGTGATTTCGTCGAGTTTAAGTGGTTATACGTGTCAGGAAAAGGTACGAGCATAAGCCCAATCGGCCGTATAACCTCTACAGAAATATATATAATTGTGTTTACATGTACAATGTACTATACATATGCGGAAAATCCATAACAAAAGCACATTCTGAGAATACAAATCGGCTATGAAAAGCGCCGTCTAAAGCTCTCGCTAGAACATATGCAACAAGATGGTAACCGTACGCCATCGACACAATTACGTGAATACTAAGAGCTGTCGGTGTTAATTTGTGCCAATATTTTCACACAATGAGCGTTTTAAATGAATTTCGCATTTACTTTCACTTGGCAACAAGTTCCTTTTCGGCAAAACGGGTAAAACCAATCAGGAAGCACTACTCTGCAAAGACATTAAATGTAAATTAAATATTCATGTGTGTCTGTGTTGACTATGTTGAGAGTGAAAACAATAGACGTTAGAAAGTAAACACGTTACGTCGACATTTTATAGTAAATTTACATTATTCATTATTTTTCAATGTTATAATTAAAGTTAATTTAAATAGAGAATATTTTTTTAAGCTCACGAAAAATAAAAATTTGTTAAATAGACAAGAAATTGGGATAAAATTCTATATTGAAATGAAAACACCTGATTGATTTTTACTTAACTTAAATAGCGACTCAAAGTTGAAGATATTGGGTTCGTCCTTGTACATTTATCTTATCAGGTATGCAAACCAACAGAAAACATTCTGGCACAATGTCATTTCTTTTTTGGTAGCAGTTGAAATTAAACAATAAATAGCATTTGCTTTTTATGACTACTTGTTACTGAAAAGTACTTTATCGCTTTATCGCACTCTCGTAAGTCAGTTTGAGAATTTAAAACATAAAAAGTAATTGCAATGAAGGTTTTAATTTGTTTTTCTAATCAAGAAAATATGCACACATAAAATGCACCCTTTTATTGATGTAATATATGTCCTACGTACCGGCTTCTAAATGAATATTATAATTATACTTTAATTGGACAGTAAATAGGTTGGCTTTTAAATAAAATGTTTTGGATCAGTAAGTGGAAACATTTACAAATGGACGAAATGTATGTGGAACGTGAAAATCATTTTATTGTGCAACGTTACAGGACATCAAGCTCTTAATGGAATTCACTCGAACTCGTACAATAATTACGTTTTTAAGGACATGATCCACCCTCGTTTCGTAAATGTTAGTGTAACACAAAAGGTTTGATTAAGCGTAAAAGGCAAAGCCGAAACAGCAGATGCGATACAAAACAATGAAGGTATTTTAGTGATGTCCGGCCAAGTAGAAATTGTCCATTTTGACTAAAAAAAAGAGCAAGAAAACGGGTGTGGTATCAGGAATAATAAATTAATTGCATGTCGCTGCATTTGATTATACCATATATAAGAGAATCAGAAGCTTACATATATGTACATTGTACTTTTGTACATGCATTAGAATCGATTTTAACACGTCGATTTGAATTGAACTCCTGTGGCGTTTGGTAATAAATCTTTTGACACTGTCAAAATGGAATTTATTGGCACATCCTATTTATTTAGTTAAATCTCCCTTCAGCAACACGTGAATGCTGATAATACGATCCAAACGTACTATTCTGTCAAGTAAAGAAAAATCCAAAAATATTGTTAGGTCTGTTCAAATGTTCCAACATGATGAATGACAAACATATAAGCAGAACAACATTATATTGTATATACGAGGACATCGTCCCAGCATATAGAGATAACATGATTCAACGCTTGGGTGCGGCTTCAATTCCAAGACAAGCTGGTGCTCTTGAAAAGAAAAAAATCAAATTGTGTCTGATCGTCCTTGGAATTACATAACGTTATGTATCGTATACGTCTGGTTCGGTACACGAGCACAAGAAAAATAACCAAGTAACAAAACAACTGATGGGAAAATTGAAAACGGATAATCAAGTCTTTATTTTCCCGGGAAATGATTTCCTCTTCTATTCTTGTACGTCAAATTAAAGTAAACCAAAAGCGAATTGATAAAGGACGCGACAAGCGGTATCTCTGAAACTTGGTCGCGGTACATATACTACATACAGTAGACGCAAGAAGGCCACCAACAACAACACCAGTAAGAGTAGCATTGTACATAAGCGTACAAAAATGACAAAAGTTGTTAGCACGTAAAATATTCTAGTTATAAAATATTCAAACGATCCATTTGCGATATTTTCTTCGACAACGAACTGGCGATGACTTTATGGACATGGAGCCCCCAGCCCACTGTGCCATATAATTGCCAAATATTAAGTCGTAAAACAACAACAGTACCTTATCGACAGAATTTTTTCATCGATGGATGAACGCATTTCCATGTAAAATATTTGCCATCAATCATCTTACGGACTCAGAAGCTGCTCATTAAATTAGCAAAACCACCGCCGCGTCGCGTCGCGTCGCGCCATTGTTTCAGAGGGCACACCATAAAAAGCGGAACGTTGAGCAATACAAAATCACGATAAAATCATATAAAAACAATTTATTAAGCGAAAGAACACGAACACTCGAATTGCACAAATTAGCCATTTAATTGGTCATTAGCGCTAATGAAATTTTTCTTATCATTATTTTAAGAAGTGCCGCAGTAATTGAAGTATGTCGGCTTTCAATTGCAAACTCGTCACTCTCTTAAACACAAATCTATATATTCATATACTTAACAGCAAAGCAAAGGAACGGGGAACAGGCGGACAAGTAAATACGATTGATCAATCACATTGTGCGCATGGAAATTACAAAGAGAATTCGAACAAACTTAGTAGTAGGGAAAAGTGATGACGATTTTCAATCATTTAGGATTAAGAGACACAAATGGAAACAAAAGGTCGTCCTGAGTGAGCCAAATCAGGGAATGAATGAAGCAAGCGATATTGTCGTCGGTTACATTTTTCTTATGTCACTGGGGACGCAAGAACTGAAAAAGCAAATGGACAAACATAAAAAGGGGTTGGAAAAACATCGTCGAGTGGTAAAGACATGGATTTAAGATGCCTATTTCCAATTTCCACAATCGTGTAATTTTATAACTGAAGAATATATATTTGATAAATGTCTCGTGATGAAGCCGAAGGGTTAAAAGGGACGTCGCACCGAATAAGAGAGTATACACTATCAACTGCCATATGCCTATTTGTGTGACAAGTGTCAGGGGAGATTAAATAAACTGTTTTCA
>JANSTS010000783.1:23764-34454 GCA_026546915.1 Sylvicola fuscatus
CAGACAGCATATGAAAATCAACTTTATCGAAAGTGACATCTTTAGTTTTATAAATGGACCATTTGACGGTTTTAGGTTAACATATACTCGTAATAGATACAGACATTTTCAACTTCTTAAGTATCATCATTTTCTTAACTTTTCATTATTTTGTTATAATTTAATAATGCCATCAATTGTTCACCTTTAATTCTGTAGTAGGTGATGTGTTTTTATGTCGCACGTTGATTTGTATGAACATGCGGCAAAAGATCGTATGTATTAAATTTAATGCCAAGCATTTTAAACAAAAGTACAGTGTCAATTTTTATGGCTCTTTTTATAGGCTGCAGTCAGCATCTTAATGGTTCACAACACAACGGTATGACAATTTAAGATAACAGCTACTCCTGCTTGCTTTGTATATAGTTACATTGGCTTTTTAAAGAGCCTACAATTTTTTAATAAATTGCTAAATTTAAACAGACTAAATATTAACGCATTAAAATTGATGTCCTATAAAAATAAACCGACTGTAGCAATTTTTTATGTGCTTGAAAATTACAATTACTTGTCTTTACATTTTAAACAAGAAATTAAATACTTTGAGTGAGTATAAAGTCTATAGTTACCACCGTCCTTGATTATGCTCACGAGAAGCTGGTTTGAACCAACTTATAATATCATTTCAAGATAGACAATCGCTTACCTGCAAAAAAAAGAGAAAAATATTATTAACAATTTGAATTGTTGCTGAAAGGCTCATTGAACTCAGGTAAAGGACGTTTGATATTGAGATCTGCAATTATATTTTTATAATTATAAATGAATATTATATAAAAATAAAAAATTGGGAAATATAATTTATTAAAATTCTCTTCGGCGTTCTATTAAAGAGAGTTGAAACACTTTTTAAATATTTATGATTATCCAGAAATTAACTTGAATATTTGCAAAGCATAATCCTTCGTATGGTGAAATTATGGAAATGAAAATTTGATCATCACGAACCAGACATGAGTACGAGTAAGTAGCATATCCGAAAGAGGTATTTTTGTGCAGGATACATATACGAGTACTTAAAATATATACGACTAATGAATACAACGGGTAATAAATATTACTCCCACGTACAATAAACTTTAGATATTTAAATAATTGCACGAAATTTGAAAGTAATATTGCGTTGAAAATACACACACACACACACACACCAACACCCATAAAAATGATCTTTTGTTTTTGGCCCAAGCTTGGCTTTTGACAACAACAATTGTACGTAAAAAGTTTAGGTAAAATAAAAGTGTGTGAGCGAGTAGACTCTGATGATGACAACTCCCAACTCCCAACTCCCAAGTCTCCAACTTCGCTCGCATCTACACAAATATGCATGCGCGCTTTAATATTCATATTTTCCGACGTGTGTTTTGCAGAATGAAAACAACACGCGAAAGACGAAACGAATGCGGATATGGTGAAAAGCCTCCAAGACGACGACACAAATAAAGGAAACCGTACACGTTGATGTGACTTGAGTGAAATACTTGCGTATATCTTTACGAATAACGACATACACACAGCCGTACGTAGTTCTGCACAGGGTGAGAGCATAACATATTCGATGTTGTACACATATCATTCTGTACGGTTTCCTTAAAGTTGCCGCTGCTGCAAAATCGCAACCCCTTGCGCGTACATCCCGGCGCCCGCGGCACACTTTTTTTATTTCCATATTTCTACACACATCGACGAAACCAAGCATGTGCTTTATGCACTGCGAGCAGAGGCACGTTAGCAAAATAGAAAATTGTAAGCAACGCACACACTCACACACGACAGCATCCACATACGTAGAGAAACTGGGACGAAATTATGCCGACGACTGTGATGTCGGCGGAAGACAAGGAAAACAATTTTTAGCATATGCGCAATAAATTAGGCCCATTCTCCTAAATGAATATGCTTATACATAAAAATACGTAAACAAGGACTACAAGAAACTGAAATGTTTGTATCACGGGCCTTGCGCGGCGATTTCAAACGCACGTCATTTTCACACATCTTCCTTTGATTAGATTTTCCCATAAATCTCTGACTATTGAGCATTTTACTGCTGAAATCAGCTAAGCCCATCCAATTATAAAATTGAATTGTCAATAAATTCAAATCATTCACAGTTCAATATTGTCGCAATTTATTGTCATAAAAATGCATTCCAGCAAATTGGTGGAATCGTAAAAAACGCCAAATTGATAGCCCTGTAATATTGATAACGGCAAATGGCCTTTTTAGCCCTCCGGCTCTGTGTTAACATTTTATTAACAGTTATGGCATTATAATAATGATCGACAACACAGCGACCCAATCTTCACGATATAGCCAATACATTTATGTGAGAAATTATTTATTTGGGTGGACAGTATTTTCCCATTATGATTGTCGAGCATTAACAGCTTCTAACATTTATATAATATTTCGCTAACAGCAGAATCGAAATCACATAGAAATCGAGAAGACCATGTCTGTTCCATGTGCGGCTTAAGCCCTTAAGGCATATCATCTGCAGAAGCGTATAGAACGATATTGTTCATACATATGTACATATGGGATGACAATAACTTATAGCTGAAGTAAATATTCTGCCAATCAACCCCCGAAAAAAGCCCCATTCAATTCGTAGTATTCTTTCTATGCGCAGGCAGAAAGGCTGCAGCATAGGTAGCATAACCGAACAAAAACTTTAAAACGTGAAATGTTTTTGATTGAATGATGATGGGGGGACGATGTTACAGAATCTGATTTCGATAACCTTCTTCCCTCAAGTGGTTTTCCTTGTTTTACTTCGCCTCTCTTTCATACACCTCTCAGCGTCTTTATATTTTCTTACATTATTATTCCCCTTTTCACATTATGTTACCTTTTTAACCCGAAATCACTATATATTCACTTTTCCGGAAAATCCTTGCGTTATAATAACCTCCCTCCGGCTTCCACATTTTGTGTCTTTACACTGAATATAATGGACAACATTCTTAAACACCAACCCCTAATGTAGGAGTGAAATGCACATACCAATGATAAACTTAGAAACTTGACGATTTTACCATTCACTTAGTCTTAAGTCTTAAGTGAATCCAATTTTATGTCTTTGAAAACATATTTTACACAACGACATTTTGAATTTTGCATTTTCAGCAATATATTTTGTAGTTTTTTTTTTAACAAACTTAATATTCAAAAAATAAAAATATTTAATAAAAAATCAATATTACCATCAATTTGTCACCTCGAATAAGGAAAGTCACAAATTAAGTCAGAAGTATTGCCGCTGTGTGTTTTAATAAACCGTCCCAACGAACCCAACAAACACATTTCAGTGTGATTGAAAGTTGGTCGTGCAGACCCCAGCGATGAATGAATGGTCCTTACTCCTTTGCATATTATGTATTTTATCATGGCCGCTCGCAAACTGCTTATTAGAATTCATGCGGCGTGTTTGAAGTAAAAGCCAAATTTTGATGAGACTTTAAATAATTGGCCTTGTAAATATGGAAGACAACCCTCATTTCTCATGCGACAACGTCTTCGCTGTGCCTCACATTGTCGACCTACATTGTGCATGATACGTATCTGAGCGTGCATGAATATATTCGCCGATAGGATGCTACTCTATCCGTGTGTGGCTGCTGGCAGGCGAAAGGAGAATGCTATGTGCCGGCACCGAGGAAGCTGCGAAGCAAAGAGTTGATTCCCATGTACACTCGAAATTCCAATTCAATTTCCAACTAACGAAGTGTTGGGTGACTCGCATATACGTTTTGCAGTGCTTGCTTCGGATCCTGGCACTTCCTAGCAGAACGTTACTTTCACGCATTTATAAATTGTTTTTACATTTTGCGAGCGTGTGCATGCCGATAGGGCCTCTCGTGCCAAAAAGCATTTATTTTGTTGCCTATATGCCAGCCCCGGTACAGAGGATACATGTGTATTTGGCCATGCCACCCCAAACTGGCAGCTTTGATGGCAGGCGCGGCTACAAACGAGCAAATAACAGCCGTTTCCAGATTGTTCAACAATGTGGGCTTGTAAGTATTGTACAAATAATAATTAATTGAACCGGTGGTCTACATTATTTCAATATTTAATTGTATAATCTGTTTCTTTTAGGCGCCCTGTGCTCCTGAGGGTTGGTTCCGTGTGTTTGGCGTGGCTCTTTGGTATTTATGCAATACAATGAATTCCATGAGCGGATGAAAATTGTTTTCGATACCTTTTGATTTATCATACAGATTGGCAATTAAATAAGTTATATGCACGTATACTTTTCGTATCACTTTTAAGAAGATTTAAAAGCGTTTAATATGTTTAAGTTATTTGAATCATACGAAGCGAGCAAATGCGAATGTTTTGGTTACGGCATTGACTAAAGTAATGTTTTTCCACGTTAAATTGTAATGGGAAAACTTTGTAGGCCATTCGAGCAGTGATAAAGCGGTAAAAGAAACTAAACCCAGATAATATAGGAATTTGCCCAAAAATAAACTACAAAGAACACATAAGAGCCCAAGAAAAGAGTGTTGAAATAGCTCAACCGCAGCGCTACCATTGTCATTCCACCCAATTACCTACCCTACGCCGGCGAAAGTCCCCGCAGGTACGTATGTTGAATAAAAGCTTCGTTTGCACTGATGAAAAAGCATCCGCCCCAATACTTCCAGCGCAAATAAATCTATTATTTATTTAAAAGGCCAAAATATAATCGAGAAAGCCAGGAGCGAATGTGTCTCGCGTATCTCTTTTACTTTATCAATAGATGGGACTACATGGCTCACACACACGGTAAGCCCCATTACGCTACGCTTGTTTCCACCGTTTTTGGGCATCCGCAATTCTCTTCCTTGCGCCACATAGACGCAGTTTTTCCTTCGCAGCCTCAAAGTCCACAGCACGCCCCATTTGTTGTGCGTATTTTTTCGCTGCGCTATTCCGCATGCTTTTGACCGGATTATTGATTCACGGCCTATATGTGCATATCACGGCTTACCACCACATGCGTAACGTATCTGTGTGTATCAAGCAAGCCCGCGCCAATAAACCCCCTTTATATGGGCGATAGCCGCCGGCTGCTGGTATGAAATATTTAATCTTTTATGATTGTAACACATTGAAATTACTTTCACAGAAATTCTCCTCCGGATATACAGTTAATACACGATGTTAATCAATTAGGATACGCGCATATAATATGTACATACATATATGGGATGGTAGTTGGTGCGTAGGGCCTCGACGAACCATCCATCCAATATTCCGTTCCGGATTGTGACGAGAAAAATAATGTGAGCGTGTGTGGATGAAAATATAATATGACACACAAACTTGTTACACACCACGCGCATATGTCATGTACGCGAGAGGGAGCGTCTGGTGGTAGCAATCGTTATACATCGGCTAAAGTTTCACTTATGCGAGCTTAACTAAGGCAATGCGAATAACAGATATGATAAATCCATAAATTTTGGTTTCAGCCAGCTTGTCCCTAGTGATTACATGATAGCGTCTGTCAGTCTCCGCACATAACACGCATGGTAAGGGTGTAACTCCTTGTGCCACATTATATACCAACTTGGAATATAAAATAGTGTTTTGCCTTCTTCTTATTTTTTGTTGTTGTTGCAAATTATACCAATTAGGCAATTACTTATAAAGTAGTCGGCTGATACTCGTACTTTAGCAAATACTGTTTTAATATTTCCTTTCGCAAACATTCGACTTTAATGTAATCTGTATTAGGCAGAGCTGATTACATTAAATGCTCTAATAACCATAAAGTAAGGTTACACACTCTGTACTTAGCATAGTTTAGTTCACATGTTATGCGAGTCTTGGGAAACATTAACCATACATGTAACAGCACCGGTTCTAATAGTTTAAATCCCGCTTATATGCACATCACCTTAAGTATGCATATATCATTGAAAGTTGACTAGAGAGACTCATATGTACATATGTATATACGTCGGTGCTGTGGCTATATATACATTGGACATTGTGTACAAATTAAAGCAAATAATTACAGTTGTAATTTGCCAAGAGAACTCCGAGAACACCTTTCAATAGTGTGGCGAAGAATGTGCACATATGTGAAAGCCAAAGGTAGAAGCGTTTCTGTATCTCTCATTTCCGGTTGAGGCCCTGGCTCAACCTCAACATCCTGCATATTATTGATCACAATTAACAAATTTTATTTGTATGAACACACATGTTTGTATATGGTGATAGCTGCCTACATGGTCAGGCTCCTACTCGTCGATTCACACTTAGTAATTTTGTCATCATTGAATCGATTGCCATTGACAGTGTGTATTCACCAAATAGACACATATTCGGGATGGGGTTTTAATGTCGTACGTGACATACAAGATTTGTAAATCCTGGAAACTCAACAGGAGAAAACAAAAAATATGGCTTATATTTTGTATGCAGAATAACGGTTCGTGAGTTTGTCTAATACATAAAGCGTGTAAATATTTTCTAACATGCAAAATACAGCTACGACCAAATTAAATGAGCTTCCACCGAAAAAAAACATAATCCTCTTTGCTTAAAAGGCTCGAGAATGGTCCAATTCACAATACACATTTCATGCAAAATTACTGGGAAAAAGTCCACCGCTCCTTCTAAATTTTCCTTCAATAATCACCATAAAATAAATAAGCTGATTATTTGTGTTACCCTACCAACCGATCTAGAACTTTTTTCATTTGCAGCTTTCCGTGATTTAAAATCTCATTTGGCAAATTTATAGGTTTTTACACAAAATATTTACGTTGGATATAAGCAATTTAAGTATATATTAGCTTAACAATGAAACGATTAAAATCGGTATGTTTTTATTTCGTCTAATAATGCTTATGGGAGATAGTATATGATTGGTGGAAGGGCCATTTTATGTTGGAATTGACGGTGTCTGTGACGACCGTCACAAGTTTAAGTTCTGTTATCAATAACTCCAAGTATCACAAATAATTTTAGTATATCAAACTGAATCAAATTAAATTTTTTTTACAATAGTAAACATCGACTTTCATTGAATTTCCTTGAATTTAATGATCATTGGTAAATTTCAGATCATAAAAAATAATATCAATCCAATAATTTATTTGCAAAACTTTAAAATCCATATAGTTGGTAAAGTAGAAAGTAGATACTTTATCGAAATGTATAATATCAATAAATAATAATCAATATGTACAACTTGTATAAAAGTAGTAAATTGTATTGAAGCAGCGCACAAAACTCAAATGACGGGGTTTCAAATTGAAAATATGTTTTAGTAGCATTAACAGTTTCTACACATAAAAGTTTTTGATCTGCATATGTCGATGATGTTTTGTTCTGTGAAAATATAAATACATAAATACATGTATACATGCACAGTTAAATACCAGAAGAATAATAATGCAAAATATATAAATTCAAACTTAAATAAAGCACAAATAGTTGGAGTTCACCCAACTTATTACAACAGTTTACTTAGTTAATAAGAATAACATTTTCCTTTTTGTACTGATTGTGTTGAAATGTTGGCGTTGGCGCCATGAAAAACCCAGCAAACAGCCACTAAAGTAAAAGATAACTAAAAATATGCCCCTGAAAACATGACAGATTGAATACGGCATTTTTAGGGGTCGGGAAACACAATAAAGTATCCATACTAAATTATCCCGGCGATAAGAACGCACAAGGGCACCTATGTGCTACACTTCTTTTGTCATGCACCCAATTTTCCGATTTTATACGCACTCTCATTCCACCTCGTCCCTTTGGGGCATGCAATTTCGCATGAACCTTAACCCAAAAAAGATATACTCGTACCTACGTTGTACAGTTGTACACACACTCGTACATGCGAATACTCATTCTACCACACCCCCACATCACATATCTGCATCACACTGTTCACACCCACCACCTTTTCCACCCAATCCACCCACACAATTGTTTTATGTGTATTTGCAGAAGCTGTTCCACACGCACACAACTCTTTCCATTCGGCGCTACATTTTGAGCGCAAAATTTCCGCCCTGAAAACTTTGTGATTTAGGAAAAACTCCTGGCTGTCATTCGCTATAGCATCATTGTTTGTTTTTTTTTTTTTTAGTTGTATTTTGCAATCTCACAACACACACACACACACTCCTATGCAACGCATGCTTTGCAGACAAGATCGATAAATTAAATGAAAATTTACTAAATAATGGAGTTAATTTCGGAACTGAATTTCTGTTTATGTTATTTCTCAGTTAATTTTTTATGCTTTCGTATATGAATTAGATTGATAGGGGTGAAAAGCTTAGAAGATGATATAAAGAAAATAATTGGATTTTTTCCCCATTCACATTGCTTCTATTGGATTCCGCTAGTGATTTATCTACTTGTTTATGACGATATTGTGGAATAAAGCATTTTTGCGTTTGCCTGAACTCATTCGTCAATGTTGCGCGTTTGAACGCCCAGAGCAAATGGAATAAATTATCTGAAGAGATGTACAAAGATTTATGTGTTCTAGACGTAGAAGCAGCGGCTGCGGCAGAGCTTATTCCGGCGTTGTCTTGCTGCAGGGACACAATTATCGTCCGACAGCGCGTGAATGAGCTAAGCAGTTCAGATGTGAAAATGAGTTTTGATTATGACAAGTGCGGCAAGAAAGTGGCGTGCTGGAAGTAAGTTGAGCCCTCAAGACTCTGTCGTACATTGTATATGCATGTGTTTAATTTGGGCGATGATGTTTGATGGTGATAATTGATTGTGAATACTTGATATACATAGCCCTCATCTCCGGTAATTTTTGCCTGTAATATTGTGCGCTTATGTACTGTCGTACTTTACTGACCGAAAGCAAAGGGATGGGGTGGTGGCATCGGTGCCGACAAATACATATGCATCAAATAAAACAAGCCACGAGCTCGTGCGAAAAGGGACAGATAATATCCATATAAACGGAATAATGTTTGTTGGAAGGTACATAAGTAAGTGCGGAATACTTACAGGAGACTAAAGCGATCGTTAAATACGATGCTTCACATAAATTAAACTTGCTCGTATAAAGGCGCACAGGCATTAGACATAAATACACATGTACTGTGGATACACGAAGCTTAAACGACCGGATATCCGCTCAAATAATTTCCGATTTTTTATGCTCGTTTTGTAGTCTATATAGTTCTGGCATGTTATCTAGTGGAAGCTTTGCATCAAAAATGTATCCGCAGCTGTATTATTGATTAAAAAACGCATATTTTCATTCTTATTTAGTATATAATGAATTATCTCGATTGTTTTTTAAAAGAAACTGATAACAATAAATTATGTTAAAGCCCATGTGAACTGTGATGACAAATTTTCGCCTACACACTGGCGCTTAACATCCAACTGCCGACTCAGAATGTAATAAATCAAATTGTAATTTCAATTTGAAAAGGCATGACTGACATATTATTATTTCGTTTGTGAGCTGATTGCTGAATGAATTGTTCTGGACGAAAGAATGTCATTCATTCGTTCCAAATACCATATATGCACACCTGTATGAGTAAAGTAATTTTGCCCCCGATTTTCATTCTTGCCCGTTGGTAGACAAAATGAAAATTAAATCAGTCGATAAATATGTTTGAAACAATGTACTGAAAACATATTTTTTAAATAAATAAAATTAATTATTTTGTTTTGATAACAACAGAGCTATTTCTTTATAAGAAATGCCAATGAGAATTAAGCACATTATCAATTGAAACACATGAAACAAGGCAATTTTTTGCAGTCAGGTGACAATATAATTGATCACTTTCCAAAAAAAAAATTTTTACAACCTGATATGCAAACTGGCTATTATTTAAATTATTCATAAACATGCTCCAAACATTTTCACTCCTCTAAAGTTGTAATCATTTTCGACATACACACAGAAAAGTGTACATAAATAAGCGTCGGTGGCCGATTTTGCCATCGCATGCTCCCTGATGCCGCTTCTCATCGAATTCATCATAAATTTAAAATATATGATACGAGAATATATATTATTATGTTGTGAATATGTATTATGTAAGGCCTCCCTTGAGTATGAAGCTTTATAATTTTTTCCCGCCTATACAAAATGTGTTTTAAAAAGCGGTTGAGTAAAATATTAAATGTTTTAGCACAATATATTTTGTGATATTGTCTCCATGGAAAATCCCTATCAACGAAATTCATCTTACAGATCATCTTCTGCAAGCTGTGGTATTACACAAGAAACACCACGGTACGGTAACTTATACATATACTTGACTAAAGTGTAAAGATGCGATAATAAACGATGTGAAATGAATTAATGGTAACCTCTGCCATCATGCGATAAAATAAATTCCTAAACGCATTATATAAGATTACTGTGCATGGCATTAGATGTATATGGTCGTTGAGGTCGAAAAGTGTATGTTAAGGCTATTACATTCACCAGTGTTCATTAAATTACAAAAATAGCAATGCAATAGTCTTCACGGATTTAAGAAAGGTATTTCTGACAGTATATGAATTGAATTGCATTGATTCAATAAAGGCAAGTCAGCAAAAATATTGGATAAAATTAAATAAAGCATATATCATAAATTCATTAACTATTTACCAACAATTTTATAAAAACAAACGAAAAATTCCCGAATATGTGTGT
>JANSTS010000783.1:76191-86449 GCA_026546915.1 Sylvicola fuscatus
CCAAAGCGAAGTCATTAAATCAGACGAGGCATACAATTGAGCTATACAGTATACACGTATGCAAGAACATGTGCATGTGTTTAAGGGTGGGCGTTTGTCTTATAGCTTCGTGGCAGGGTGGATGATGTTTATTTCACAGTTCGATCATAAACGCCAACGAGCGCGAACTTGGTGATAATAAGTTAAATAAAATATTGCTACACATCTACATCAACATACATACATACATATATACATGATGTATGTTGTCTTGTGATCATTATATGTAGGTCGCTGAACGTTTTATGGTCAATAAAAAATGTGGACTGTTGGTATGAATGAAAATTTCAATGCGACTTTTTTCGCAATGGAAACGCCATTCTAAAAGCTCATCATATTCCAAATACTTAATGAAACATTAAAATGTCGGCATGAAAATGAACATTACTAAATATGTACGATTGCTAACGCATACATCGACAGCACTTTGATCACATCAAAGCTGAACAGTGAACAATAATAATATCCTCCGCAGGTACAACATAATGGCATTTTGCGTAGGGCTTTACAGCCCAAAGGGTGGATTGGAGTTCTCGCAGAGTCATGGGGATTGTAAATTAATTTACAATTCAATTGAATGCATTTAGTTGGCGAGGAGGGTGGGAATGTATGAATGAGTGGTCACACGCTGACTTGCTCGTCAGTGACATGTTGTTAATAAGCTTGTCATGAATATCAGAGAATGCCCCAGGCCTTCTCGTTGATTCCGATCAGTGATTTAATTCTAGGTATCATAACCGAGAGGCAGTTGAATTCATCAAAATATCATATATGGATTTACAGGATTTATGTAACTATTAAAAAATGAAAAATAAACTTTTTGATCATTTGGCATTTTGTATTTATTCGCATGGACAACGCATTTCACTCAAAGCTTCAATCAACTTTAAACATAAAAAAATGCCTTTAAAGATTTTAATGGAAGAATTTTTCTACACACTTTTGGATAATTAAATATATTTACCTGATGTCCAGAGCACACAGAGCCGTTTGGCGCCCGTATACGGAACGGACTATGCACAGGGCATGATGACCTTGGACCCCATCGTGACGGTCCGGGCATTGGCACTGAATTAAAACTATTAGAACTACACGGATTGCACATTGGTGGTGGCAACGTTGGCGGATGGTTATGTGACATTGCTTGCATTGAGCCGACACCCGATGCATTCCCACTGCCGCCAACTCCTGCCATGCCATGAGCATTGCCTAAAATATTGACGCCGGCGGCGCCCATGCCCATACCCCCACCACCGGGACCGATCATCGGCGGCGGCGGGCCTGGACCCGGTCCATGGTGACACATTTGACCGCCACAATTCGGTATCGGCCATTGACCACCACTGTTGATTATGCCACTACCGCAGTACTGGTCCAGGTTGAAACTCTCTTGGCTACCAGAGCATTGTATTCGGTGGAGGGGTGGTGGTGGCGGCGATGATTGTCGCGAATAAATGTTTGTAGCCTTTAGGAATCACCTCAACTTGCTGCTGCTTCTTCGGCTGCGACTCTCGTTGCTTTTTTATGCGCACTAGCGACACTAACTTAATTTTTTGCCGTATACAGATGAAGCGGTTGCAACCTTATAGTTTTTCTTTTCTTGTAATTGCGACTGTTTACCGCAATTATTGTCATAAAATGATGTCTTTTGACACCAAGTAGCTATCAATGTTTAAGTGACACTTTGATCTTTTAGATATTACTTATCAACAAATTAATATTGCATTTCCTTGTATTATCCGTTTCTAACTATTGTCTTTTAAACATGTATACACATTGAAATCATTAATTTTTCACTTTTGTATAAAACATTAAAAATGATTTATAAGATGCACAATTAACAATAAAATATTCTGAAATGAGCAAAAAACGTGAGTTTCATTACGGAGTGTTTTCACTATGTTAATGTTCATAATAAATTTTTTTTTGTGTGCACCGAACTTAGCAATACTTCAAAGGAATTATAATTTTTTAAAGCAACTAAAAGAAGTAACCACTGTTCAATTTATCAAAATAAATCTCTGACCATTCCCTAACTGAACATTTTCTGCATTTACATATAGATGAACCAGTTAACATTTTGTGCAAATTCAATGACTGCGTTTATGTTTAATTTAGTTTGATTTATCCAAAATAAACCTGTGGTTTTTCATTCATTTTGGAAAATTTGCAGTCCAATGCAAATCATATTATATCTTCTCCCCAACCAAATTTCAATACGGTTTATGTGATACAGTCATTTTAATGTCGAACACTGGCAAAGACAAATATAAAATAGGTCATGTGAGTTTCTCCACAATATAAATGAGGAATGAAAATGGAACAGGAAAAAGCATGGCTGAGAGAAAATCTATTGACAGTCTGGTTAGGACTGCGGTCACTGCAATATTGACACCAATTGCAAATCCAATTAAATTTTATTACAAATGTATATAGAATATGTAATTTGTTTTAGAAGAAGATTTAAAAGGAACATGTTTTATATAATAGATTTTAATTAGATATCATAAATTATTTAATTTGTACAACATGGAAATGAAAGCAATTATGGACATCAAAGGGAATATGAAAATTCTAAATTATTGCCTTCATTGCACGAGTGTTTGAAGCAGCTTGCGCCCATACATAATACATCTACAAGAATACATAAGCGAATTTTATTTGTTTGCTTTTAAATTTAACTAACCAACATTTAAGGTATTTTTTTTTTAACTATTCCTTTTAGCGGATTTCTGAAACGCGAATAAAAGTCACTTATTAAAACGATAAGTCCATCATTGTTCTACATTTATGCTATTATTATGTAGCCGTGTATTAAAAAGGGATGCATAAAGCTATGAAGACGCATCAGCCTATCGTGTCTTCCTATTGTGGTGACATTTCGCTGTCATTTATATAATCTAGACCGAAATTACTCGCAAATGTGACAAGAGAGCTTTTCGTTGTCATTAAATTGAGACGAAGCAAATTATTTTTCATCTTAACAAAAACACACAGACAGGCAGACAACAAACACCAACCCCTCTACCCAATTTTTTTTCATCTGTCCAAAGATGACGAGTGAGCGGCACTTCTCTATGGATAGCCTTATACACACAAGCCAGGCCAGAAGAAACCAATTTTGAACGTAAACTTATATAATTTGAAAGGCGGATAATTTCTTTCAAAATCTTTATATACATTTACATGTACATTGTACAAGCATCGCATCACATCGTCATTAAGTGCTCAAAAAGCTTCCCACAAGCTGGGACACAAAGGACCGTCAACTAACAAATATTACATTCGGGCTGAAATACGCTCAGTGATGGAATACTTTGAAATATAAACATACAACAACAGTGCTTGCAGAAATCTACCGCAGATTGTTAAATGATTTCAATTTGTTTTGGCTTGGAATTTCAACTTACTTAACTGATATAAATTAGATCAAAAGTTTGCGACACGACATCAACGACGCAACAAAATGCCAGCACATACTAATAGGGGAGGCTGCGAATTCTTTTCACCCTCAAACTCCACTCAGTTAAAGACCACCCTACACCTACCACCGCCAATAAGAGTTAATTCTATTACATTTTTCATCTCGCAGCTTTATCGTTCTCTTATTGCTGCACGTCAGCCACTAAGAAGAAATTACACACCATCAGCAAAAGATGTTGAATGAAATGTGAGTGTAAGTCAAACAAACCTCCGCTTTTTGAAATTTCAACCTAATGTTATATACATATTAACCTATAGCTGAGTTGTGTTCTTTTGGGGTTGCGTTGAAGGACCAAATCTTTTTGTCAATTAGAACCGTTAAGAAATATTTTAAAAGGTAGCCGCGTTGTAATCCTGTATGAAATGGGTATAATTTTGTATACGAGCTGTGCTCCATCTTCCAACTTCAAACATTTCGCGGTAAATTATAAAACAGTGTAACACATTGAAGGACATTGAAGAAGAAGAAGCTACAAAAGCGCTTGGCATTGTGAAAACACTTAATTAAGTATCGACCCAAAATGTAATCACCGTCAAAATGATGCCCATTATATCCACAGACGAAGTCAGACTATGGGTACAAATGCTTAAGATGTATGTACAAACACCCAAAAACTGATAGGAAGGAAGAAACACATAAAATGCTAAGAAAATTACAAGAAGCAAGAAGAAGTGACGAGAAAAGACCCACCCGTTTGATTTTATATTATGCAATGAAGAGGGCTGAATGAAGCGACAGAAAACGACTATTCCAGTATGATACAAGTAGATACGGCGAGCAAAATGGAAGTGCTACCAGACAACAGGAATATAAGTAAGCGAACATTTGTTAAACGCAGAAAGGGATGCCTTTAATGAGATATCCTTACATTCAACACCATAACAATGTCAGCTAACCCATCACGAATGCACGTTGCTTGTCAAATTAGTGCCTTTGAAGTAAACGTGTTTGAGATTTTTAGCGCGACATGTGTGTGTAATTTCCAAACAAAACGGAAAACAAAAATTCTTGTCGCCTAGTGAACGCATTCTCCACATTCACACACATTGAGTGTTTAGATATTAAACAATTATTTTTAGAACACTTGTCCAAAGTGTCTAATAAAAAAGGACAATGCTTCAATACCAACTTCTTTTGTACTCAGTATAACAAACATATCGTAAAAATCAGCAAATGCGTCCTTTACTCTATTTTCATTTTGAGATAAGAAGCTGTAGTCGGTATGTGAGTGCAGTATTCCAACGCGCCTTGCTTTTATGTAGTTTTTATTTTGGAAAATGTGTACAAGAAAATATAGTGCGTACTGCGTATATAAGACGTAAGTACCCGATGAAAAACAAACATCCTCTTCACATATAAACTAATAATAAACGGCAGCGACAACATACATGGAGAAAGCTCACATCGCAGCAAAAACAAAGGCATTAGATGGTTTGGTTGGTGTTGGCTGGTGAAACTTGGAAGCCGCTATGCTTGTATTTTTGTGAAAACAGAGCTGTAAGAACATATAACATAAAAAGAAAAGCGGTAAAATTGAAAGCATTAGTGGAAGTACCGAAACAAAAAAGGCTACATTCAACTAGGCCATTTGAAGGAGATGAAAAGTAAATTACAGTGAAGTATTTTGCTAGTTTTTTTCCCTCGATATATGTGAATCGGCAGTATTTCGCCGTCATTAAAGCAAATCGAATGTTTTTAAATCGAACGATTTAATAGCAGAATGAATGAACACATACATTTCTACTTAATGAAATGGCGAATAAACAAAATAAAATAAGAGTATGTAAAATTTTGCTTCCAGAAATTTGCTGTAAATGCAGAATTTTTTAAGCACTTTGAATTTATGATATTCTTATAAACAATTGCCGATGCCATATTCATAAGCCATTTACGAGAAGTAAAGAAATTAACATTAAAGAATATAAATGCCACAGTTATGTTATAAATGGTCAAGTTAGAGCAGCACCGATAACGATAGCAATTTGAACGCTTAGGTATTTGCTATAATGTGAATTACGTGACAAACTTGCTATGCGTAATATAAATGTAAAAGCGATTTTGGAGTGCGTAGGAGTCATTCGCTTTTTTAAACTTTTCGGTTACAAATTGATATAAACGACCCTTGACATCCATGGGTAGAACACTCCAAATTCAATTCCAAGGACATTAAATATTCAATTTTTCGGTACACACTTAAATAAAATACTTTTATTTGTGAACATCACTATAATGTTTGAGTCTTTTTTTTATTGACTCAACCAAAAACATTAATCCGTCAATTATGTATGCACATATTTTGTATTTTTCAACAGTTACAATTATGAGTAATTATTCATTCACATTGAATTCGATCGTTGGTTAACAAAAAAAAATACACAGCATATGCTACCAAGAGTTGAGTCACTGTTATAATTTAAAATGTGTTCCTCAAAAATTATTCACTTTAATCATGCACAATAACTTTTATAAACACTATCACTTACAAATATTTTTCAAATACAAAATATATTTTAGAGCACTTCAAATTTAAAATAATTTTCTTTTTTAAAAATTATATCCTTTAACTTAATATTATTGAGAAAAAACATACATAATAATATGTTACTTGATTAAAATAAAATTTAATTATTTGCAACATGGGCTACTTTCCCATTATCGCACAGAATCACACAGTATTGTATGTGTGCTTCCAAGTAATGTGAGTTCTAAGTGGTAAATTTTAGAAACGTTCTTAGAATAATATACCACCCTCTCGTGACAAGGGCTCGCGATGCACTGAACGAATCTGGTCCATTAAATTAGTCTGGTTTGGATCGTTGCTCTGCCGTTTTCCACAAAGAGCGGAATATTCCCCAAACTTGGAGAATGCAGAGAAAAATGCCCAATGGTTCCACATGCATATATAACAGCTGCGCATCCACAAACATTTTCGATATGAAATCTATGACTAGAGCAAAAAGGTACTTGTGTGATGAACCCCCCATCCCTCATCCCCCATCCACCCCACCAAACAAAAAAAGCACATCCAAATTCTCTTTCAGATTTCTGAGTGCGACTGCAGACTCTGCGTGAATTTCGACCCCGGAGGGATATTTTATTGGACAGCCGAGGAAACGAGACAGCTCTACTGCATTCAATCGTCATGCCGCAGTAGAGAGTTGGCCAAAGGGGAAATTCGAACATTCTTTTCTCAACATCGACAGGATTCGTAACTCGTATCCATAGAAAAATAGGCCTGGAAATTCTGTGTTACCAGGACGACGTTACATTATACAGCATCCCCGTGCAAATGGGGAGATTCTGCGCACTAAATCTGAAGGACTTTTAATACAAGTAAGATATTTGTGTTGGTGTACATCCCATTAACGTTCGTACAGACAATTCCATTCTTGTGTGTATGAATCACAATGAGTCAGTGTAGGAGGAAAGTTATAACTGAAAAGACCAGGTCGCAGAGAGGAAATTCGTACGAAGATACAGCTATAATGTTTATGTATAGTGTAAAAGCTTTAATATAAGAGTCGAGAAAAAAAAGGACGAAAAGTCAAACAAAATACAATAGGGGGCAAAATACTCTATAAATGCAGATGACGTATTGAGAGTATACATTTTCCAATTCTCTGATTCAATGTATTTAGAGCTTCATCACGTTATTTTACTACGAGCATTTTACACGTGCAAATTCCAGTATAAAATAATTCGAAAATTACGAATTTTCAAAAAAAAAAAGAGACATAATGTCGCATTTAACATTGCAAAACAGTAAAACAAATAATAAAAATGAACAAACCCCATCGCATCGCACCGAGCAAATATTAGAAACCTCATATAGATAGCAAATGGCCAATTCTGGGAAACCCCCATCTTCAAAAGAATATTGTGTTCCATGACATCATTCATTTGAACGCCCGCCTCCGTTTATTCGTACTGTTACAATTTATAATTTCGGAGAAGACACCCACACAATTTGTTCGTTCCTTGGTGTTTTATTTTTAATTTTGATCCAAGAATTTACAATGATGTGTATGCATGTATGTAGATGTATTCCGTAATAATGTTCTTCATTTTCCTGAATTTAACTTCAATCTAGGAGCGCGACCAATAATTCTATCTGCAACTGTGTATCCTGTATCAGTATTCAGTATTCCTACATATATTTCTAGATCACATGGAGTTGTCTGTTTGAACGCACATCCATTATTTGCCTTTTAAATGTTGAGGGCCCAAATGAGGCGATATATTGAGTCGGCATGCTGATGAGAAGTGGAACATTATTGGTTGCTTTGTGCTTGATGCCAGACAATAAAACTCAACCGAAAATATAATCAAAACACATTCGCGTAAAACATGAGCGCATCCATTCAACCCCTATAGCTTCTACAGCCTAGCCTAGACTATACTATGTTGGTAGCTTGAATCGTTTGTATGAAAAGCCACAACAGTCGACCATGGAGATAAATAAAACACATATACACATGTGCACATAATGTATAGATTGGGTTATATGACTGCACGAGTGAGAGAAATAAATAGGTTTGTAGGCCAAACTTTTATGCAGGCAGTAGATGAGTATTTTGCGGCTGTTTTCCCGACCTATCCCCACTCCCACCCTCCTACCCCCTTCCTGTATTTATGCAGCTAATGCGTTTGATTCGGTAATATAAATTTAATCCATTATTCTTGCAATTCAATTTTTCAACGTCATTGCACTTTTTGAATTTGACTTTTAAGTTGAGTTTTATACAATTTGTCGAGAAGATGATTAATCATTGGGGTTCTCCTTATAAATAATTGTATACTTAAAGACTTTAACAGGCGAGTCCAATGTTATCAGTTTTACAACAAATTATGATGAATTTGAAAACAAAACTTTTGAATTTTTACTCACTTAAAGATATTGAAGTGATGCTATGTTAGCTGACAAAGCTTACCTGAAATGGAAAGAAAAAGACAATGTAGTTATTTTATTTATAATCATTAAAATGTTTGATATATATTGTCGTTGAAACATGTTATCATACATTCGTATAATTCTTCCTTAAATAACATAGATCTACTGCTCCAATTTGAGACAATTGTCTTGATAAAAAATAAAATACAACACATGATAAATGCTTCAAGGAACGTCCCATGCATTGTTTATATTTTGAAATTGCATCTACAAAACAATGGGCAATATACATGGCAGGCAATGGCTCTTTACAAGAAGATCTGTTTACGAAACATTCAGCCATCGACTTAGAAAATAGCGCAAACACCATACGAGTAAAACGTCGGTGCCAAATTGGTGAAAGTAAGAGATGCATATTTATGCCAGGATAAATGTATAAGATGGATGCGAAATACAATCGTCCAACTGAATATTTATCTTTTAAACCAACAGATATCACATTGTTAAATTTAAAAAAAAGGTTTAATTTCTGAAAATGATTCCTCATAACAAATGTTATCTTGTAAATGGAAGTCATTGAAGTCATTCAAAGACGCTAAATCATTTTCATTTTAACAATCATTATAATCCATAGCCATGTAAGAGGATAAAATAAAATTCCCGAAATTCCCGACGAACTGTTCTCATATTCTTCTGCTAACTTTTTGAGTCTAATTTTTCCCATTAATATTACAAGCAATAATAACAGAAGGACAGTGACAAATGTATTCTTCGCAACTTGAATAATTACCCAATGTTTTAAACACTCAGAAACAAATCTCTAGAATAGATTTATGAATAATTGATTAAAACATATTACCGAAAAAGTTCAAATAATTGATCGCTAAATTGTTGTTAAACATTCAAATTTCTGACGGGTGCTCGTTTTATTTAGATGATTCTATGCGTGATTAACTGATATCCAGAAAATAATTTTGGGTATAATTCAACTCAATCAAAATTTTATATCGCTTTTTATATAATATCCACCGCCACCCATTATAAACTTTGACAAACTTAACTTAAGTTCTACATCATGTAAAAACTGTATCGTCAGGCTAACTCAACGGTTAAATTAAGGGGCGGCGAATATACATAAATATTACATTACATTAAATGAGACCTCTACCTCAAGAAAATATAATTTAAACAAAATTACAATTCTCTTTCGGTCTAGAAGATTCATTGTCAAAGGACACCTCACAAAATCTAATTCATTCCCTATTCTTTGGCAATGAATCCTTTTAGTTGGTGCACCCCTCAATAAAATCATTCATGGAAATTTCTCGCCCAACTGTATAATATACATCTTAGAGATTCGGTTTATTATACGTACGCATTCTCAGGCCAAGTGCAAAGAATGGGAGCGAGTGCAAAGGGTGTGTTAAAAAGTAGACATTGAGGAAAATATGGATTATGGGTGAGAAGGGATAAAAGGGATGAATACTTGACAAGTGAAAGTGGATTGTTGTAGAAGAATATGTACAAGTACTTCTACTACATCGTCATTTTGAAGTAATATCCGCGTGCCTATTTATAGAATAATATAGATGATAGCGTGCCCTTTGCTCGCGCCTTGTCTCTATTCTCTTACTTCTTTGTAAGTTTAAAATTCGCCTAGATGACAATTTATTTCTTGGAAGCGCTTAAATGCTAACGAACAGTACTTTGTGGAGAAGGATGTTGCGCCCGCTGAAACATGATTTTCAAAGTGGATAATGCCCACAACATCGTGTATGTTTTCATTTTATTTATGGAGATTGCAAAAAATTCTACATTTTGTCATCAATTACTTCTTTTTGTTT
>JANSTS010000783.1:86549-96954 GCA_026546915.1 Sylvicola fuscatus
TAGCTAGTTGAAATTAATAATATCTGAAAATAATAGTGTTTCTTATTTTGAATATTTACCACCAATTTCGTGATTTTATTTTGTTATATTATCAACATAAAAATCACATTTATTTACATTTAAACATGATTTAATAATTGTAAGCTCATTTGTTAGCCGACTGGGGCTATATCGATTAAAGGAGAAACAATATTAATAATGAACCATTTTGCATTCAATATTTTGTGTAGCTTAATGCGGTCATAATGTTTTTTTTTTATAAACAAACAAACAGTCGTATTTAGCAAGCATAAATAAAAAATGTTTATTAAACTACATAAATTGATAAATATTGCGAGTCTCAATGGTATTAATGGAATACAACTGAATAAATTAATTTTGACAAATTGTATATGACAATTTTTATAACGACTTTAGTTTACAAAAAAAATTTGTATAATTTTTATCTCATCATTTATATCGTTAAATAGTTGAACTTAATCTTTTTAACCACATCAAAAATAAAAAGTTTTTAGAAGTTGGTAAGCATCATATTAATAAAATATTCAGCGATAAAGAATGCCACAGAAGCAACCGACAGCAACGAACGAAATGCATTTATGCTGACAAGGGATAAACTTATATCTTTCCAAGTTATCAGCGACTTAACATTATAAGATGGGTTTGCCATAAGTTATTCATATTTCGTCTAAATTTATTGCCATACAATTTCCGATGGGAATTTATTGCAGCATAGATGCAGACAATTTTAATTTAATTTTCATTGCAAATCTTCCCTACCCAATGTGAAGAGAACTGAACATATTTCCAGTGCAGCTACGAATAATTGCTTGTGCAATTTAAACTCAACCTCCACGGGGACTGAAGTATGGAGCTAAGTTTGCAAAGTTACACACTTGATGATCTGATAATAGAGTTGGTCACAACAAAAAATTATATAAATTCTGAAATGTCTGTATTAGTGAAACACTTAACGTCAACAAGTCACTTTCAATTCTTCAACACATCATAAACCAATAATAAAAAAGTAGAATGCAACAAATATATTTCAGTGATTCCATTCACCCTAAATTTCTTGTTTTCTCTCACACATATTGTAATACATTAACCACCCACTTAACACAGCTGGCAATCACATTTCTTTGTCACTCACGAATTTAATGTACCTATACATACGTTTGGGGGAGAAAAAAAAACTAAACAGAAACTTAAAGAAAAAGCATTGAAAATAAACCCTGAAGGATCCATAATTCTCTCGACGTATTTTCTACACCTTTCTACCTTCACCATGCCATTTTAATGCCATTCTCATATGCTTTTCGATTATTTTTATATTCCATATGTGTAATATATATTACATTTTGAAAAAGAAAATTTCGCGGTTCACTGAGCTAAATTCTTTCGAGGGTAACGCATAAAAAATATATGTGATCTCCTTCGGTTCGTTTGTAAGCATTTAATATAAATGTATGGAGGCTGGAGTAAGATGAAGGTGACGCACCACTAAATATTGTGTGGGTGGAAAGTGAACAATGCAGGCGGCAACATAGTCGAAATATAATGATGAAGCACTCAATGTCCATTTACCTGATAAAATTGTTTTCATATGTGAGATTCAAAAATAGCATAAAAATGGTATTGTATTGAGTATTGAAAACCACCCAGATTTCTCTCGTATATTGTTGGCTGTTGCATTAATCGGCCGAAAAATAACGGTACAGGAAGCTGCAGCGTACTTACATATATGTAGTAATAATATGATTCGACAACAAATCTTTGTGGTGCTAGTTACATATAATCAATTGTTCAGACACATAACCGCTACAGATATGTACCTATAGTCTTACATGCTGGTCGGGTGGTTTACACAACAGCTTTAGCCACCCACGTGATTAACATATGTTTCAGCAACACATTGTAAGCATTTAACAATTTAAGCCACACAATTTTTTCACACAAATGTTTTATCCCTTTAGTTAATTTTGTTAATGGATCATAGGCCGCAAATAAGCAAATGCATAAAGTAAATAAAATCTCGGCATATGCATAATCAGGTCATGTGCAATTTATTACTGAACACGAATTCTGTATTTTTAAAGCTCCCGAGCTCGGGCCTCGTACCTTTTATTGAAATTAAAATGATATTTTCTTCTTATAAATATTATGCATGTTTACATGCACAACGAAAATGCAGCGAGCGCATATCGAATGTAGGATAAACATGTTTTGGGTACAGATTCATATGCTCTGTGAAATTCATACCTACTCGTACAACACCATGCATCATTCTGAATTAGTTTATGCTTTGCAGCATTTGGGGAAAACATCTGTAAGGGGTAAACACGTTGCATTTCTTTGCAGTGAGGATTATTAAGTTGTACGACAAAATAAGAAAACCAACTGATGCGATGAAATCAAAATAACCAATTTACGCTTCAATGTGTTTCTTGAAATTTCTTATCGATTTAGCAGTTTGAAACACATACAGACTGCATAATCACGACATCTTCCGTGAAATATTGGCTAATATATCATGATGTGTCAGTAACCGCACTTACCAATCCACATGCATCATATTATAAATGAGTGAGTGCAACTATAAATTACTATACATAAACTAGTATGTTTTACTTCCATTACGCGTAAATATTCTCATTTATACTCGAATGTAGTCTTTTTATTTAATCAAAGGCACGCTTTTCTAGAGTCTATATTTATTTCGATTTTGTGTGAAAATAGTGCATTTTCAACAGGCAATCGATTCATATCACATCACAACTCACAAGACAAAGCCAGAGAACGAAAACAGCCATCAAATCAGTTAAGGATTTGTGCAAGAAAATGAACTTGAAATCGATTTCTCAGAAGACGATACCAGCTTTTTTGTTCGTTTATTTATATGCTTTACTTTTGGGTTTTTCTTGCAAGTCTTCCTTGCTTCTCAACTTATATTAAACCAAAATCTTTTTCTGCTCCAGCTCTCTTATGTGTACTTTAGCAATCCACTTCTGTCAGCCGTAGGAAAATTACCATACCAAAAACAAGAGTTTACTGCACGGTCATGATTTCTAGAGGAAAAACAAAAAGGGGTTTCTCATGCACATTGGGTTCTTAGTTTAATGCGACGCGACGTGCTTTTCATATGTGAAGGTAGAATAGATTTTTTTCTTATAGCCATAAGTTGCTGTTTTAAGTGAAAAATACACGTGAGACTGGTATGTGACAAGCATCTCAATTATTCTGAGATGATAGGTGTGAGAGAAAACAATTTACAAAATTGTTAATATGTCATGTGCAAATTTGTGCAAAGTTCATTCATGGACTTAACTTTTAATCGGCTTCCTTTTTTTTTAGTTTCATAAAGATTATCAATGTGATACAAGTTTTCATATTATAACATTTTTTTTGTATTATTTTTTGTTAAACTAAATATAACTAATATTTGTGCAATGTCAAATTCGGGTTAATTTACATAAATTGACAAAAAATAGTAATAATAATATTCGTTTAACAGAAACCTAAAGATTTTATTTCAGCGTGATATTTCAAAAAACCCTAACAAATCAATGAAATTTTGTAGTGATAAAACAAAGCAGTTTTCAAAGGAGTAAAAAATTTAAATTCAATTTTAAATGATCTATAAAATATGAAATAAAATATTTTTATTATTCAAGTATTAAAAGAAAAACCTTGCTAACCATTAAACTGATTAAGTACTTTCCCGAATCCGATAATCATTAATCCCATTATCAAATAAAAACAAGAAGTCGAGGGTGAATTATCAGTGCTAAGGCACGTTTGATTTTTTGTTATCCCATATTCGTTGAAAATATAAAGGACGCAAACGACACATTTTATAACCAGATTTATAAAGAGAAAAGGACACGTCATATAAGCCAAACTTTATTGCAACAGATTGATTTTGTTTACTTTTTATTTCAACTTGCGAAGCATAAAAATATCCTAAGAAACTGTAGTAAACAATTGCGTTTAAGACAAAGAAGTCGGAAAAGTTATTATTATATGTTCAATACAACAACGTTGTTATTTAGATTGCGCCATCATCAAACTGAATATCACCAAACAAGTTTCAACTCAATAAATCAAACAGTTTACGAATATGAAAAACTTTTTCAATAATTCCATTTTTCCGCTTTGTTACTCTACAAAACCAGCATCAGCTTCGTAGAAAGATATTATATCGCCTATAGATATAAGTTTATCACATTATTTGGGCTTTATGCATACCGGCCGTATGCTATCTAGCCTACATATAAGCGCTGAGTAGTCTCATACTGCACACATTCTTACACACGCACACACTTGGAATGTATGTATACTGCCATGAATCAAAAGCATTATTTAAATTAGAAATCCTTGCCAAAAGTTCAAAATTTAGGTGGAAAGATTTCCGAATGGTTAGTAATATTTAAATACCCTTAGACTGTAACTGGATATATAATATGTAAAGTTGTAATCATACATTCCTTGGCGAAACTTTATAACACAATTCGAGTATAGTTCCGGAAAATTGGAGAACCGAAAACCTCATTAATTTTGCCAAACTTTAATTTAAATAAAGGCCACATTGAAACCATATTATGTGGCTTTAAGGAAACGTCATTTAAAACCAACGACCAAACAGACACATGTATCATGTAATTACATATTCAATCAGCTCCAGGAACCGCCTAGATGCAATTAAATAAGTCACACAGTTTATGTGCAATCAACCTCTTCCCAACAGCTATTGTTTCACTTGGGGAGAGGGTGTTCGAATCAACACAGCAATTACTGTCGTATGTGAATTACCAACTAACTACATATATACCTATATATAGATAAGAGTTGATCAACGTCAATTCGAATAATTCACATGGATAACACTTATACTCACGCACACACACGTGTCCACCAATCTGCATATATGGCGGATGTATGTAAGGAAGACTATGTTTGTGCTAGCAGAAGAGCTAGGTGAAAATATTATATTAAATTAGTGCGGTTTCTCTAGTGCATCTATTAGATTAACAGAACTGATTGATGAACAAACTTTTTGGTTGATGCCAATTAGATAAAAACAGTAATTGTTTTCTAAGAAAATTCATCTTGAAAATAAGGAAGTTGGTATTTGGTTCTAATTTGATAAGTCAGCTCTTATAGAGTTTGAATTCAAGCTTGACTCAAAAAAATCACAGATTACAAAAAAAAAAGAATAAATTATTATTGCAAAAAAAGGAATTTAAGGTAAAAAAGTTTTGAACAACTTGAATTTAATTGACACTTCATACTTATCATGAAAATGCGCCCTCAATCAATCTAAATAAGAGGTTTCCAATTTCTAATTCCTTGATTTGACGTCACCCGTTTTTATATAAATCAAAAATATATATCAAATTTCAACAACTGATTAGTCAAATCAAATTTCAGAAAAAAAAATACCACAAATCTTGTGCTTATCTTCGTATGGCCACTACTGACTTTGTGTTGGAAAGGCTGGACGTTTCAAAGAAAACCAAAGGGAATTAATTTGTCAAACGATTAGGAGTAAACATAATGAAGATCTCATGGAGCAAAATCAAGAGCTTACTTACATCATATGTATATTTGGGTATAACTACATATTGAATTTTATATCTATAAAGTGCAGCACTCAGCATGCATTAACTGATAATTGTGCACACAATATTCATCCTAACCAAATGTCATGTGATTCCCTATTGCCTCTCTACAATGTTGCACGTTTTCGATAAGTGAGCTAATGTATAATGAATGGTTAATTCAGACCCATCAAAATTGTACACATGTACATAAATATATACTTAGGATTTACCATGAAATTAAGTAACTAAACATTAGTTTGAACTCAATGTTTACACGAAAATGCATATCCACCAAGTTGATTTCTATTTGCGCATCCCAATCTCATAACTCATATAAGTAATTACATATGGCTGTTAATAATTTAATGGAAAGTCAACAACAATTAAATAATTTGAATGATCTAGCACATGCGAGTACTCGTACATGTAGCTATGTCAAGTATCATATACTTATATGCTTTTAATAATTGATTGATTAGGCAAACCCGAATTTGTAACGCTTGCATATTCTTCTCACAAACATATGTATGTAATAATTTGTGTGTAGACACCTTATATAATAAATAGAAGGTACACGGAAATCGGTGTATTCCCACATAATTCATTAAACCAATTATTTTCATTAGGCAGAACTAAAATCGAATGGAACATGAAAAGAATATTAATCCAGAGCAAAATCTTATCTTGAACAATATAAATAAATCGTACAGACTAAAGTTGCCACAAAAACTGACTTGCAGTGTGTGCAATTTCAACTGCAAGTACCTAATTTTATATCCGCAATGTCGTTTACCAGTGCTAACGTTTAAGGAAAGAAGCAACAACCACAGAATATTATTGTTTTGTGGTTGTGCAATGTGCATTGCGAATAGCAACGATCCCACTTGAATTGCATCAGCCCGGAATATGTTCTCCGATAAAGTTTGGTGTCTTCAACAATAAAACCGTACTGCAAGTGAATGTGGCGCATGTACCAAATACACATACTGCATTTTCAAGGAAATGTGCGGTTTCTGATGGACGCAAATAGTTTTATTGCCGTATTTATGAATTCCTTCCACAAAATACTCGCCAAGATGAAAAATGGCTCGAGAAATATCAATAAAATCTTTAGAACGGTTAAATTAGGAATGAAACATGCGAACTTAATAAAATTTCTTTAGCTTGAAAAATGCCAAAAAATTTAAACAATTCGTCATGACATGGCCAAACCAATTATTAGTTGTTAGTCCCAAAGCCAATGGCGATGTATGATCTGGCACATATGTAAGTGACCTTACAAATTTTGAAAACAGGAAAACCCTAAATCATGTGATTCACATTCACATGGGACGAGTACAAGTCTCGTGCAATCACGACGGGAGGGAAGACTTAAGTAATACCCATAGTTCATCCGTGTCAGCGCCTCGAAGTACAGCTTATCAGTTTATGACTAGGTTAAATGGCAATGTACAAAATAAACTGCTTCTAGACACATCATATAATTGTGTTTTCGTGATACTTAATTACACTAAGCCAAATTAACGAAAATATAAATCAGTATATTTCATTACCACAACATTATCAAGCAATAAAAATGTATTTAAAAGATTGCATAAAAATTCCGTTGGACCCTCAGGCAAGTCTAAATTTAAACAGTGGTAATGTAAAACAATATTTTCAAATACCATCGTGTGAGTAAGTATAGCTAGCCAGTAGCAACAGATAAGAGATGGTGCACGAGACTATCGAATCATTTCTGTACACATATACTTAAGTTATCACTTTTATTCATTTTAAAGCACCAAGAGTTGAAATTATTTGCGAGACGTTAGCTGTCTTACATTGAGTCAGTTTCGGTCCGGAGCATCACACGAGCAAGTGCTCCTTAAAAATTAAGTGCAATTCATATATTTGTTCATTTGATGTAAATAAATAATTATTGAACTAGCAGCACAAGTAAAATAGTCGCTCAAATTCAGTATAATTCTGATTTTACCAGTTTTAAGTGCATTTAGTGATGGCCATATTTATTAACATCCCGCGAATGACATTGAGTCATACCAGTCGGTAAACGTATACCAAGAAGCAGCCTGTTACATTTTATCTCATCGAACAGACACTGTGCATCTCCATAGAAATAATGGCCAACCTTTCAGTGAGTTGGAGTGTGGCAGTTATCCTAATACTTGGTATTACATTAGTCAGCCAGAGCTCGACACATGTCCTGACAAGGCAGACGGGTAAGATGAATCAAATTAATATTCACCCGAAAGACAAAAAAAAACCATTCCCGCACTGCACAAAATATCCACCACATTCCAAATTAAAGTTCATACCATCTGTCACCATTCGCCCATCCATCTCCAATTGATTGTGGTGTCCCCTTGGACGATTCTATACATGAGTAGTCGCCTGAATTTCTCACTCAGCTCTTGTTTTGTTTGTTTGTTTGTTCGATAGAATACGATCCGATGCATCCCCAGCTATTATTTATGGCATCTGATGGCGTCAGCGGTGGTCGTCCGAAACGTGCGATGCCCCCGCTGCGGTTTGTGCCACCACAAATTGAAACGCACACCGAGTACTGGTCAAATGTCGCCAAGAGCACGCTTCGCACGCAATTGCACAAAAATCGTATCAACAAGAAGCGGGCGAAAAATATCATCATGTTCCTGGGTGATGGAATGTCACTGGCAACGCTAACAGCCACACGCATCTACATGGGCGGTGAAGAGAAGCAGCTTTCTTTCGAACGATTTCCTTACACTGGCCTGTCTAAGGTACGGTATTTTCAATATTTTTGGCATCCTAATTATATAAATCCATCACTCCATCATTTATGTACCTCGTGCACGTACGAGTATTACATTATGCTCGTATAGTTTATTTGTGTATAAATCTCTTTAGGTGAAAATATTTACACAAAATTTTCGTGTGCAAGTAGAAGCCCTTATTTCGCCTTGCCCATTGGCTATTCTACGTTTACATCAAGCACCAGCACCCTATGATTTCTATTCAAATCGGGGTACACTCAAGTGTACATAACTAATTTTGGGGAAATCCGTTTTTCTCGGTCTCTTTTGTGCAAATAACGCAATCGTCTTGGTGTACAGTGTACACTGTACACCCTTAATTATTCTGTGGGGTAAAACTCACTGACGTTCTTCTTATTTTTTTTTTTTTTTCGTCAACACCAAACCAACAGACATACTGCGCCAATACCCAAGTTGCCGATTCAGCATGCACTGCCACTGCCTATTTGTGTGGACTAAAGGCCAACTATGGCACCATTGGGGTGACAGCAGCTGTACAATTGGGCGATTGCTTGGCTGAAAACAATACCGCCCATCATGTGGAATCAATCGCAGCATTGGCCCAAGCTAATGGATTGTCAACTGGTAAGACAACTTCTTTAAACTTGGAAAATACGAAAACACTTCTATTTGAAACTTCATAATGTAAGCACGATAATGTGCGCTAGTAACATTCATTTTACCCATTCGTATATAAATTGAGGGTCTTAAAAATCTTTACAGGATTAGTTACAACGACTCAAGTGACTCATGCGTCGCCAGCAGGTGTTTATGCTCACACCGCCAATCGCAATTGGGAAAGCAATCAAGCCTTGCTTAACGATGGCGGAGATCCAGAGACCTGCACCGACATTGCTCAGCAATTAATAAATGGCAAAGTTGGCAGTAAATTAAAGGTATTAAATATCAACCCTGTGTTAACTGCTACATTCATAGCATAATAACATAACCCCTAGCATGCCCATTCGACAAACACAATTGAATGTTCTTTGTTTAAAGATTGACGGGGGATGTTAATATTTTTGAAAATTAATTGATTCTCATTAGGACAATGTTTTAAATATGTGTAAGCACTTGACGACTTTAGAAAAGCAAGAGTAATTTCGAAGCAACCCCAAAATGTTAGAGTATAAATTTTAAATATAATGTTTCAAGTCAATTTTAAATTTTGGCAGATGTTGCCGTTACTCATATAAGATCAAAGAACGATTTATGTGCATAATTACATAAAATGAATCAATTAAAGGGAATTGTGATAAATGACTAAAGGAATTATGGTGTTTGGCAAAATAGGTGGTCTTTGGTGGTGGGAGACAAGAGTTTTTACCAAAACAAATGGTGGATGTCGATGGAAAACCGGGAAAACGCACGGATGGCAATAATTTAGTGAGACAGTGGAAGCACAAACATCGCGAAGAAAAGGCACATTACGTTGAGACCAAAGAAGAGTTGATGAACGTAAGTAGTTTATTGTTTCCAAATTTTCATTTAAATAGATGTTAGTGGTTGGATTAAGTTAGATTAATTTTTTCGATTACAAATGTCGCGTTTATCCGTAATCATTATAATAAACAAATTTGTTTAATTTAATTTATATTTATCTAATGGCCATAATTATTTGCTCGCATTAATTTCATTTGTGTACACAATCAATTATATAACCTTGCAAATGAAGTACGCCAATTCTCTTTGTTGCAGTTGCCGAAGGATGCAGAATATGCATTTGGCCTGTTTCACACTGGCCATATGCCATTTAATTTAGATGCTGATCATCGGACAAAGCCTTCGTTGTCCGACATGGTTGAGAAAGCTATTGATGTATTAGAGCAGAATGCTAATGGATATTTTCTGTTTGTTGAAGGTAATACATAAAGTCATCATATATTCATTAACATCCATCATAGTTAACTTTGTGCCAAGCCGATTGAAAATTAAAAATTACCAAAGCGAATGCTTAACACGTTAGCTGTCCATATATATTTTAAATGGTGCTTCTGTACAGTCCCG